>JAEANM010005589.1:0-19451 GCA_017656035.1 Myanophis thanlyinensis
ACACACAAGTTACTGTACACATGTCAATAAATTTCACTTAAAACTATGAATTTAAAAGAAATTAAATTTTCTTCTCCTGCCTCCCGCCAGCCCGAGAACAAGTACTGTACCTGCCAGAGCTGATGGCCTTTTGTATCTTGGAACATAATTTGTAAGTAGAGACAATTTTTTTCTCAAATTTTTTTTTATAAGTTGAAATTTTTGTAACTAGGGGTCTTTGTAAGTAGAGGTACCACTGTAGTTAATTATGTAACCCTGTCTCTAGTGTTGAAGTAACATTCAGTTGCCAGTCTCATTGGCATCTGTACCAGTTGCCAATCTAATTGGCATTTTGTCTCCTTCTTATTTACATTCCCTCAGTGATATAGCCCTTCCTCTAATAAATGAGGCATTCTGTTGATCTGGCTTAGTTTGGGCCAATGGCACAGTGCATCACTTGTGATACTGTTTTGCTGCAGAGCCCGTTGTGTTTCCCAGTTCAGGTGTTTAATAATTTCTGTTTTTAAAGGTCAGGTTTTATAGCTTAAGGGGGTAACTATGGTGGCTGGAGGTCACACTTAAGCTCTATTTGGAAACCCATGTCAGACAAAGCAAGCCTTCATGTGTTTGAGAGGAAAATCAAGGGCGACAAACAGTAGAGTGATGACATAAAATGTACAGGGGCTTTCTACGCATGCAGGCCAGACTGGGATTCTCTGGCTTTGGCATGAGTTCTTTGCATGTTTGCTTTGCATTTAGACTACAGCTGTCATCTGTATCCCACCTCAAAATGGTGGAGATAGAATTATTTATTTTCAGCAGAAGTGCTGTTGAAGTATGGAAACACCAGCTGAAAGGATTTAGAGGGATGCATCTGTGCTTGGAACCACAGGTTGGCTCTCTCTGCTTTACATTATCTAAGGAAAGTCTCTTGTCCCAGTAAACATCTATCTGAAAAACTCAAGTGCCAAGTTTCAAGAGGCTGTTTAAAAATGTGTATTTTTGAGGGACAATGTTGTTTGTTATCCTCAGGGTTGATAATACCACTAAAAGATTCTTTTTTACAGTCAGGAACGTAACTTTTTAATTTTGCTATTTGCAATAATCTCCCTTTAAACGTTACAGATGAAACCCCACAAACCATGATATAACCAAAAATATTTATATTTCAAGCAGTACATTCTTGAGGCAAAAAGAAGACACAATCTGTTCTTAATCCTTGCCTTCCTCTATTCTTTTACTGACTATATGGCAGTTGGATAATTGTTTCCCTGTGCTCTAACTAGACTGGAGCATTTTCAAAAAACCACTTACAATAAAATGATCCATCCTGGCATGTTGGACATCTCCTGCAACTTATACTCACAGTTCACCAAACATTTCTGCAGCACCATCTCTGTTCATGGCAAGGAAGTTACTTGAAAGATCGAATCTGGTCACCGGGACCAGACGTTTAATCTTCTGAGCTTTTGGACTCATGCTGGAGGCCATCTTCAGGAAAGTTGTAGAAATTCCCTGAAAATGGGTCCAGCATGAGTCCAAAAGTTGGGAAGAGTAAATCTCTGGTCTTAGTGACCGACCTAGATTCGATCTTGCAACATTATTCTGGGATACATATATTTGCCTTCATTCACAGTTACTTGAATTCATGACTAGTGATGCATTTGTTTGTGCATATGGATATTAAATCCAGCTCCTTTGAGAAGTTGGCTATAAAACAATGCATTTCAGTTGTTAATAACCAATTGTCCAGCATCTATAGGAGTATGTCTTAAGTAATAATGTCTGAGTTCAGTTATCATAAAAGGGTTTTATATGGATGTCCAAAATGAAAACTGAGCTACTATTGGCACTGACTGCATTATACTTCTAGTAGGCAGCCTTTCCAGACTTGGTGCCTCAATGCTGCTGTCATGTAATTTCAATATGACACTGGGTGGAGACTGTGGGAGTTGAAGTCACATATATAGAAGTCTCCAAATCTGGGAAAGTCTATGGAAGGGAATACTGCTAGTAAATAGTGACAGTAGCCAATAGAACACTGAATAGAGGAAACATTATTCATTAGATTTGTCATAGTAATCTTTATTTTTACTGGACAGTCACCATAGTAGAATCCTTGCTACTATATCCATAAGCTTTACAGCATTCTCTAAGTGGTTTACTCTAACTGGTTTATAATAGAGAGACATTATTTGCATATTGTCCCCAACAATCTGGGTCTTCATTTTACCGATCTTGAAAGGATGGAAGTCAACCTTGAGCCGTACAGGATCGAACTCCAGATGGTGGGCAGAGTTTCGCTGCAATATTGCACGTTAACCACTGTGCCACCATGGTTCCAATAAAATAATTTAAATAATTTTTAAAAGTATTGTGTGTGTGCATGCCTGCATTTGTGTATTCGTGAATCTGGACTTGGTGATCATGGAGATGGACAGTGGAAATGGGAATGCTATGATTACTTTCTTATGTACTAGAGGCACCATGCTATGCTTTTCTTTAAAATTACTTTGTTATTTGTTTGTAGTTGCTTTGGTAAATTATCTCTTGCATTAGGCATCTGGTTTTCAGTATTCCCTATAACATCATGGTTTGCTAATGTACAACCCACCACTCATCAACACATTAATATCCTAAAAAATAGCAGGGAAAGTGAACAGGCCTGGAATAAATTCTCTAAACAGATGGGCAAAGATATGATACATACTGCTCTACATAATATTGCTGATATTCTGCTAAGTATCATTATGTGCTGTCTGCATGTTATAATTTCAATTCAATCATCAAGCATTCTGACTGCCAATCTGAACTATTTTGCTTTTTTTCTCTGTTGTATAGATCCAGATTCATTTAGTCCTACCACCATCCAATCCAACTAATTCAGGGCAAGTATCTGGAGAAGCAGGAGCAGCCCCAACATATTGTAGCATAGGCCACCCTGAAGATTAGCTGCCTGAAGCACAGTTTCAAGCCCTTCCAGACATCAATTTGCTAAGCAGTGAATTAAAGTTCTGTGGGCAAACAGGCAGTCCACTTGCATCTTTGATTTTCACAGCACTAAAAGTCTGTTGCCTGAGAGATAACCAGCTCACGCTGCTGAATAATAGGGCCAATGCTGCATTTTGAAGGAGGAATTGTGGAACGAAATCCTTGATAGCTAAGGAAGAGATGTAGTGGATAAACAGAAGAATCATCAATGAGCAGTTGGTTTTTCACTTCCCTCTCTCCCCATTGCCTACTTTCCTTTCATGGGAGTGAAGCATCCTGTTGAAGAATAAAGCTTTGCACATGCCTAAGAGGCTACTTCAAAGCAAGATAAATGGGGCAAGACAAGAGCTTGGGAAGTATTCTGTACATAGGCAAAGAGAGAGAACAACTCGCCCTTCTATCCAGTCAGAAACTTAAAGGTGCTCTGAACTTGCCCCACATCCTCCCATGCAAAGCATGAAAGAAATTCCCACTGAGCAACTGTTCTCTTTCACGATGACTCATGTTTAAGCTTTTGTCCAATTTGAAATGAAAGGAAACTTTGTAAAACACTCCATGTAGCTGTGCCAGCATGACTTTCCCATGCAAGATTAACCTGAACGATGGAAATAGTCCTACTTTGCAAATGGGAACAGCCCTTTGGATCAGTTCAGGATGGAGGACACATTAATGATTGTCTTCCTGGTTTATCATGCAATTGCTAAGATGATATACGGGAGCAGGGGAGTCCAGCAAAGTCTTGCCACAGCTGGAAATCTGTATTTTGTGAATACTGGAATCCCTAAGAAAGTATTCTCATATTTCAGTGACATAAGGGTGGGATTAGGCAAAAACAACAACAACAGTGTAATTTCTTCTACAATAGCTCTTCAAAACTAGATGAGTCTCCCTGTATTCAGTCTGAATTGGCTTTATGGCATTGTCATGTAGCCTAATTTGATTCAACATGTAGAAGTCTAATAATAATCACATTGACGTCATGATTCATTCACTGGCTGGTCTGAAATTTCTGATTGGAATTCAGGGAAAGGGGTGGAGAACAAGCAGGGAAATAGAATATTGCCAAACTCAGAATAGCAGTAAAATATGACCTTAGAACTGTAATAATTTGTTTTATTTGATTTGTTTTGAATAGCAGAAAGGAATACAAACTATTTCTGTCTACAGAAAAAAAAATAGGTATTGAGAGAAAAGGCCAAAGGAGGTAGGGTGTGTGTGTGTGAGTGTGTGTGTTTTAAGACAATGTTTTGAGCCTTCAGTACATCCCTGCCACTTGCAATTTCTTTTATTAAGCTCCTCCCCACCTTAGTCCTAATGCAGTTCATTAAACTCATTTTACTTTTGTGACTGCAATGTTGTTATTAGGAAGAGTTATAAATGAGATCTTTCCCCTTTAATATCAGTTCTTAACATTTCTGACTAATTGGAATACACCTAAATTTTGTACTCATCAGGCCTATGTAGATTAGATTACTAATATAGATACCTACTTTAACTATAACACAAACTATCCTGCAATTTACATACTTTTGTTGATGTGATTCTGGTTTTGGCTCAGTGCTGATATCCTTGCTGACCTCAGGCTGCCCAACAAAAAAATTTCCAATTACTTTCCTTATTTTCCAACTTTCTTTACACTAGCATTTCCAAGAATTCAATTTCTTTTGTACTTCCAGTTATAGATCTACGAAAACAAAACCTTAATACCCGTTTCCCCCCGTTACATTACATATTCCTACAAATTTGAATCTGGTTTTCTTATTTTCTTGTGCAACCAACTGGATTAACGCTCCATGAAACAAAAAACAAAAACAAAACCTGTTTCACTATAACCTAAGGGAAGGAGAAGAAAGCATTTAACATTCCTTTAAGTCAAGGTCTTTATACCACACTTTTTAGAGAAGTAGTTCTTTGAGAAATATTTGTTTGGTGCCTTGCCACCGTTCCACTGCTAGAAAATTGTGACATCCGTGACTGTAGTGTGCACTTGGGAGAAAATACCAGGCCCCTTACAATTTGGAATTTTCATATTTTGTTGTGGTGACAGCCATAAAAATCTTCAAAGCCGAGATTCCCTCCATGAGCTGGATTCCTCCAGGAGGGGCAAGCCTAGCTATGTAATTAGCTTGAGCAGGGAAAGAGAGAGCTCTCCCTCCCTATCCACCCAACTTTTATTTTATTTTTTTAATTTGTTTTGTAGACCCAAGCTATGAACACCAAAGGAACACTAGGGCCTCCCAGCACAGTCCTCATTAGACGGAAAACAGCAACAGCACAGCAATTGTTTATTTATTTGCAGTATATATCAGTGACTATGGTTTTACATCATCTGTTTTTGCTTTTTATTATGAACGGAAAATTGAAAATATGCTGTCATTTATGTGAGTGTATGCATGTATACATGAATGATATATACATATATTTGGTGCCTTCGCTGTAATCTGGTTTTGTCATGATCGTACAGTTATGTTTTTATTGTGTTTCATATTATTTTAATTACAGTTGCACACTATCCTGGTAATATAGATAAAAGGCAGAGAGATTTTGTTTTTAGAAATGTGAATGCAGATTAAAGAACATCATTGCATGCTAAAACTTAATGTCAAATTAGTGTCTGCAATTGCTCAGTTTAGCTCTGGCAAAAGATAGTACAGAAGGAAACTTTATTTTAATTCTATCACATTGTGAACTAAGGATTGTAAAGTAACTTACAGGGGCTGCCATAGAGAAGAGGGAGACAAACTATTCTCCAATGCATCTGAGGGCAGGGCAAGAAGCAATGGAGGGAAACTAATCAAGGAGAGAAGCAACTTAGAACTAAGGAGAAATTTCCTGACGGTTAGAACAATTGATCAGTGGAACAACTTGCCTCCAGAAATTGTGAATGCTCCAACACTGAAAGTTTTTAAGACGAGATTGGATAACCATTTGTCTAAAGTGGTGTAGGGTTTCTTGCTTAAGCAGGGTGTTGGACTAGAAGACCTCCAAGGTCCCTTTCAACTCTATTATTCTGTACTGTTCTGTTCCACTTCACTCCATTTTACCCTACCCTATCCTTTCTAGGGCTTCAGTCTGCAATTTTTTCTGGTCTTCAGTAACAATAGGGAATATGATAGTCGTACAGTTTATAAAAGGAGTTGGTATGAACAGAACTTTTGCTCCTGCTCATTTGATTTTGATTGTTGAGAGTTTGGATTTTAAAATAAGAATAGTTATTATTTTCATTATCCATTTTTCCTCTTAAGTATAAAAAAAATAAAAACAACCTTCAGTTAAAACTTTAAAAAAGAACTCTACTGATATCCACTTCTGGATGTCTGCAAGAGATCAAAAAACCAAAATGGGAACCATAACCACATGACCCTTTGCATGTTCCCACAATGTAAAAATTAGAAGGGATACATTGTGATATGTGCATAAAAGAACAGGTCTTTGATCAAATGGGTTTCTTTGACTTTCCCACAGACATCCCTCTTCTGCATCATTTACTCCAGCCATGAAAATATTTTTCACTTTTTCCTATTGGGGGTTCCTACTTCATTATCAGCCAAGTTTTAGGGTGAAAGAGAAACATATATAACAACAGAGAAAATTACTGGCATGGACACATTGGATCTGTGTGCACAATATACAAGCATCCCAGCAGGAAAATTTATCAGTAGACCAAAAGATACATCGGAAACCTTTTGCTCTGGGTGAAGTCTGCCTGGTATGAATAGACTACTGGGACATGCTGAGAGAAAAGAAGAATTAGGGGTGACATGATAGGAATTTTCCAGTATTTGAGGGCCTACCACAAAGAAGAGGGCAAAACAAGAAACAATTTTAACTTTACATTGGGCCATCGATTTAATCTTTTTAATTACACTTTAACGTTTATATCTGTTCTGTTTTAAATGGCTGTACACCACCCCGAGTCCCTTGGAGGGGAGGCGTATAATTTTTTTTTTGAAAATAAAATAAATAAATAAAATAAATAATTGGAAACTAATCAGAGAGAGAAACCACCTTGAATTAAGGAAAAACTTTCTAACAATGAGGACAATTAATGAGTGGACAATTAATGAGCTTGCCTCCAGAACTTGTGGGTACTCCATCACTGGAGGCTTTTAAAAGAAAGGGTATAGGTTCTCCTAGACTTGAAGACCTTCAAGGTACTTTCCAGCTCTATTCTAAGAGTCGAATACTTCCTTACTCCATATGATAAGCACTCCTACCCAGATGAAGACTTTCTTATTTGTGACTTAGACGAGGGCTCTCTCCCTATGAACATCTAGAGGAGCTGGTAAGATTGCCATAGAGTTTTGGGGCATAAGTATGGCCAGATTTGGAGAACTGATCTTGAAGTGTCTGGCTCAAAATAGCCTTACTCCTAGCTTATGGTAAAGTTATGATCTATCCTGTGATTCTATAATGTGATGTCCTTATCAATTTTGAAGGTGTTTTACTGTGTCCTTGCTTTTATAGTTTTATTGTTCTTAGACTGTTATGAACCACCGAGTAAAATCCACTAGTGGATTTGAAAATAATACTATAGATTCCATCTTACCTTTAGAATGACCGCATCTGCTTTTGCCTTTGAAGATTTTACTGGGGTGTCTATAGTAGAGGAATATAAGATAGGCAAAACCTGGAAGGATTAAATAAGGATGATACTTTATGTGGACATCATGTTTAAGGTGAGTGAATGGGATGTCATAATTCCAAAGTAAGGACCTCATTTGGAAATGCTTATGTGCTTTTTAACCAATTCTGGATGAATTTGGATGAACTCTTACAACATACATTATTTCCACTTTCTGTCTGTGCAGAAGAATGCCATTCTGTAAGACAAAAGAGGTAACCTATATTCCTCCAGGTGTTACTGGACACTTAATGTCTGGATACTTGGAACTAGCATAATCTGAAGGCCAAAGGTTTTCCGCACTCTATAGGACAAGGGTGTAAAATTTCATTGAGGGCCACATGAGGGTTGTGTTGACCTCGGGGGGCCGGACTGCGTGTTGACTGGGTGTGGTCAGCTCAGCATCATTCATGTTGGGGGCACCTGTGGTGGTCTAAGCGCTCTGCCAGCGAGAACAGGTTCCTGAGCTCCATTTTCAGCTGCAATGGCCTCCTGCAACCCTCTGCCAGCAAAAATGGAGTTTGGGAGGGCCGCATGCGGCCCTTCCAAGTTACGCTTTTGCTGGCAGAGGCACTGCAGGCCGGTCCCTTACTATTTCCAGAATGGCCTCACAGGCCAGATCTAAGCACCTTGCAGGCCGGCTACAGGTCCTGGGCCTTGAGTTTGACACCCCTGCTATAGGGCACAGCTTTTTATTCAGCACTTGGTTCTACACAAAAAAACCCTAAAGGACAAAAGCAGATTCTAGCTTCACATTCTCTTTGAGATATTAGATTTTCAACATTTTATAGTTTTTAACCTACTGAGAACATTCATATATTGTAACAGCAAGGATGAGCCTTTAAGAGTAAAAAGCTGGCAAGCTTACCATCCTGTCCGAGAAGCCTTATAAATGCAAACTTACACACCTTAGTTCTACTTCCTTCTCTGGAAAAAGTGACTTAATAATTAGTGTTTCTACCTCCTACATTCCAAGGAATGCTTTTAGTTGGGGTCCTTTCTCCAAATCTCAGCAGATGAGAGAGATAGAACATGCATAGTTTTTGTGGCTCAAGGGTAAATATAAGGAAAAAAATATATTAAATCAATCTAGTAGCACTACCTCCTGTATGTTGGCATATATAAGTAGGGAAATTAGTCATTCCATACAGCCACCCCTTTGAAAGATAGTTTAATCTCCCAAGGCGTAAATAGAATAGAACTTTTATCAAACGTGCCACAGACTGGAGATACAGCAATGAGCAGAGACAATAAAGTATATTTAAACAGGCCCAGTTAAAATAAAAAGAAATCTTATATAGTACAGTATTTCTACCAAAACCGGTTATCTGTTTCTTAGAGTAATATGATACCTGACATTTCCATGACAATTTTAGAGGCTTAAGAGTCCTCCCCCCGCCCCTGCCTCTTGCAAATCTTACCTCACGCTTCTTGCTCTTTTTTTACAAAATGTAGTCTGCAGCTTTTAAAAAAACAAAAGTTCTACCACTTGGAAAGGGAAGAATGGGGCTGGGGGGAGCTGATTTTCTGCATAATTGTCCCTCCTGCAACTATAGATGTGGGAAAGTCTGTCTGGAAAGATGCGTGTTGGAAAAGCCTGAGCTGTCAATGGATGTGGGATAAAGGCCTGATGTATATTCTTTTTAGATAGGCCAGGCCTGTACATATGAACTAAAAATTATTCAAAGATTTTCTTTCCTTCCACGCAAGAGAAGGCAATTTTAAGCTGGCTGTATAAGTTGGCATTATAACTGTATCTGGAAGAAGACACAATGTGTTGTGGCACCTTGGAGACTTAAGTGGCTTTCATTTTTTCATAGCTGAAGGGTGGAGCACTTGACAGAGAATTCCACACTGGAACCCAGCAAAGACAACCACTGTCAATTTAGCTGACTTTGTTGGGGAGAATTAATATTTTCCAGGGCTTTATAGCTCAACAGGAATGGTTGTAATTATATCGTACTGCGTTTGATAGTAAGGACATATGGAAAGATCAGCCTTAAGAATCTTACTCATGATGTTCCCTAGAGGATTACACCACAGTTGTTCCTAGTATCCCTCCCCTCCCTTTTCATCGCTTTTATTTCATTTCAATACATCAAAGTTTAACATGCAAAAAAAAAAAAAAAATTCCCCTAGAAGTATGTGAGCACCAACAGATTCTAGTAAATGTGCTTTGTTTAAAAGAGTCAGGAAATGCGGAGGAGGCATCTTGATCATTATTCATTCATTCATTCTTTGATTTATTTTCAAGGTTCCAACAGGCAAAGTCTTGAGAAGGGATGATTTTGGACAAACACATTCCCTCCTGAATGTAACTGACCTGCTATTGAAAAGAAGACAAGAAGATGGTCAGGCTGGTATGAATAAAACTACTTCAGTAGCACTTCATTTGTTAAAAATAAAAGAAAGAAACCCAACTCTTCAAATTATGATAGCTAAAGAAGAGTAGAACAGAGGGAGATAACTTTTAGGGCAAATAGTTGCGTTCCCATTACACTAAAATATACACTACGGCATCTAAATAAAAGACACAGATTTAACTATTGTAATCTCAAATGCTGAATATGAAGCCAACGTGTATTAGTTACCACTGGACCAACTTTTTTTTATGGAAGGCTAAAACTCTGTCATTCCCCCTCTCATCAAAATAATTTCATCATTCCCACTTGAACAAAGCTAAGCACATGAATGCTGTTTTGCTAGGGTTCCACCCAAATTCAGCTAAAAAAAATCTGTAGCTGCATATGCAAAGCACATGTAGACAAACGTTTAGGATGCTGCCCAGGGTTACATTAGAAAACCTTGGGAATAAATCAGTTCTATGTTTGAATGGGCAGTAAAAGGCCCTGCCAAAGATGGATCACAGCAAACCATAACGGGTAGCTTTCAACATACATGCATTTTACGAGCTACGGTTGAATACTGGAACTTGATTAGAAAAACGAAGGCATGATTCAGACTTCATTTATTTCCCCTTTAAAGCGGAAGGGTGTGGGAGAGAAAAAGCAAGAATGGGAGAAAGGCAAGAAACTAGAATTGTGTGTAGGCTGGACTGCAAGTTACACAACAAAAAGGCATTTCCTGCACTTGAAGCCTTTGCCTTTCTCACTTTCTCTTTAAAAAAAAAAATCCCAACTATCTTTTCTCAAAACATCGAAAAAAAGGATCCTCCAATTCTCAACATCCAGTTTTTTTTAAATTTAAATACACATGGGTAGTAAAGTTATGAGGTTTTCTCTGTAGTATAGCACATATTGTAAACTTCAAACATGGTTTTTCAGGCTTAGGGAGTCAGTATTAAAGTAAAAATCAGGGCTTTTAGAGACTTTTTACTAGTAACCCTTCTTCGGCACAATGGTCCAGAAGTAAGGGTTGCCTTGTGGTTTTTATGGAATTTCAATTGTGTGAGGTTGGTTAATGATTAGATGCTTCTTGGAAAATCACTAATTCTGTCATTTTAATGCTTCCAAGTCAAAAGCTGAAGTGGAAGCATCCTAACCATGCAGATCAGCTATAAGAACAAATGCTCTGTTGCATTTTTTTTTTCATTAACAACAACTTTATTTAAAATATTTCACCAATGGAATGACCCAAATTGTATTGGTATGAGAGAAAGGGGGGGAATTATCTCATCCACTGTCTCTACTCCACACTTATTTTTGGCACCAACTTATCTGCAACATATGATGTATTTTATAGCTTCAAAAATTCTTATTCTCCTGAATATCCATACAAAAAAACTAACATTTGTGAGAATAGAATTAAACCAAACCCTTGCACCTCTTCCTTGATTCTGTGATTCCTCTGATATAGAGACATATTAAAACATTAACAATTTAATATTTGACTCATTTAAGAATTTTCATGCCTAGGAACTAGTTCATATTTCATTTGTCAGTAGAGTCTGATGTGTTATTTTAGCTTTATATTTATTACTTAGCCCTTCTTTCTATTAAGAACTGAATGTGCAGTGTATATATAAAGAGTATTTTATCTTCAGAAAAGCAATCTTACAAGTAATGACTTTCCCCAATCACTGTGAGTTTCATGGTTTTCTGTCACTATTGTTTTCCTCAGTTTTTCAATCTCTTCAGAAAATGTTGGTTGAAATACAAGTACTTGGTTTATAATTTCTGTAGAGAAAGCATGCAATGAATCACTACAGTCTCCTTATCCTCATTTAGTGATTCTTTAAATTCCTTCTTTCCTTGCCAGTTTCTTGCTTCTGATGTATATAAAGCTTTTTAAATTGTTGGTTTCATTTTTTTCAGCAAAGCACTAACTATGCTGAATCTTTAGGATCTTCTTCCGTTTTTTGCTTGTGTTATGTTTCTTTTTGCTTTTTTCTGTATCCTTGCCAAACTTCCACTGATAAGAAAGTTTCCTTTTATTAAATAATTTTCTTGACCATGCTGCTTGTTAATAAAATTGATGACCTCTGAATTTCATGCTACCTTTTCTGACTTACTGAAAACAACTTCCAGTGCAGTTGTTTTTAAATCATGCACATATGTTCTGGAAGAGTTTTGATGCTCTTTATTTCTCTTTCTTGCTTTAAAGAAAATTTCTCTTTTCTAAAGTACAACTGTGCTGGATTTCCTTGATAATTTTTATTTATCTAAAATATTATGATTCTGTGTTATAGTTTATTTCAGGTGAAGAATGCATATAGCTAACGTGATTAATGGTGTAGCTCTCAAAATGAGTGGGCAGAAAATTAGCCTGATTTTGATGAGGGGTTGGAGGCAAAAATAAGTATACATAACTTTACAGATGCCTATAACATCCATGTTACCAATTCAAACCAACTTTACCACAAGTGGTTTTGGCCTGTTCACTTGGACATTAGTCCTTCACATACCATGGAAAATCTGACGTTGCTCCAATCTCAAAAATATTATACATATACCAATAGAAGTGAATATATGTAGCTCAATGATGGGTCAACTATGAAGTCCTTGGTCTCACCGAGGTTGATTGTTTGTTTGCAGACATTTCTTTACTTGACTAGGAAATAATCATTAGTGCTGCTGAATTAGTACTACCTAATTAGATAACAAAACATTTGCAAGCGAACACCAAACTCAGCACCAAGGACTCCAAAGTTACTCATGCCTGTTTTAAGTGAAGCAGAAAAGATATCGGCTCAGTTATCACACAAAGGCTAGGGGAGCTTAAACATTTCCACCTCATCCCTGCTTTATTTTTTCCAATGTGGGAAGTGAAAATAAAGGAAAAGCCTCCTTTGTGTTGTGATTGTTCAGTCACTAAGTCATGTCTGACTCTTCATGTCCGACTCCCCATGGACCATAGCACACCAGGCCCCTTGTCCTCCACTGTCTTCCTGAGTCCTGCCCAAACTCATGTCCACTGTGTTGGTGGCCCTATCTAACCAGCTCATCTGTTCCCAGTGACCGACCCAGATTGGATCCTGCAGCATTATCCTGGGACGCATATATTTGCCTTCAACCATCCTCAGCCATAGTGAGAAATAAAGATATGAGAACCGACTCATAAACTATTTATCTGTGAGGAGATTATTCTTTCTAAAGCCAATGAGAGATGGCAAAAAAAGAAAAGAAAAAGGCCTTCTAGGCAGAGCCCCCCCCCCTTTTTTTTTTTTTTTTGCAAAAATGTGTTTATGTTTAAAATAAGTAAAATATAGTAACCATTGTGTTCATTAATGGGCTGTCTTGGAGTCCTTTAGGCTGCCTGTGGGCTCGACCCCTCTATGTTCAGTATTTTAAAATCTCACTGATTATGAAGGAAACCACAAAATAGTTAAAGCAGCCAGGCGTACTTGCTTTGGGATGTTGTGACTTCTTGTATTCATGTGATTGTCTGCTTCATGGTCATTTATTGCAATTTCAGTCAATTGGTTTTCAGTGCTGCACCTCTTCTGACTTTATAGAATAAGGCCTAGACAAATATATGTGTGTCACAGAAGATCTGGTGGAGCGGCTATTGCTGTGGCTGTTTCCTGTTTGGCTGATTCATTCCCACAGCCTCTTTCACTGAACTGTAACTCAATCACCGTGCGATAGCCACAGATGAAGGGAGTGATAGAAATGCACAGGCAAACCTCTTTCCTTTCAAATGGCAGCCTTTCACCCCATCGTTTATGCAGTCGCTCTTGCTTACAGCTGAACCATCAGATTGCTGGGGGACAAGAGGCAAATATATCTTCAACGGTCTCCAAAGGAATTCTCTATTATATGTCCATGCTATATATGTTGCAAGAATGGGCATAAAAATGAATAGCAGTTTCTTAATGACAATAGCGCTCATTCTCTCTCCGTCTCTCTGTGGCTAAAAAAGCAAACACAACAGAGTCATGTTGTAATTTTCATTTCTTCCCTCATTGTCTAGAGAGGATTAATCCCATTGAAAAAGACCCTTAGAAAGATTGATTCCCATCTGGAAATGAGCATGTGATGGATGGCCAACTCTTTGGGTTTTGTTTTGTTTTTTGCAAATAAAGCTACTCAGGAAGTTTAAAGAGAGAGAAAAAAGAGGGAGGGAGAGAGAACACCACAGACTAGAACAGGGGTGTCAAACTCAAGGCCCAGGGCCCAGATCTGGCCAGTGAGGTGCTTACATTCAGCCCATGGGGTGCTTAGATCCGGCCCATGAGGTGCTTATCTGGCCTGCAGAGCCACCCTGGAAACAGTAAAGGACTGGCCCACGGTGCCTCTGTCAGCAAAAATAGAGCTTGGGAGGACTGTGTATGGCCTTCCCGTACTCCATTTTCACTGGCAGAGGGTTGCAGGCGGCTGTTGCAGGCAAAAACAGAGTTCAGGAACCCGTTTTTGCTGGCAGAGCGCTCAGGCCACCACAGGCGCCCCTAACATGAATGATGTTGATCGGGTCATGACTACCTTCGCCAAGCCCATGTCAAACACAACCCTGATGTAGCCCTTAATGAAATTGAGTTTGACACCCCTGGATTAGAAGGTAGAGAAGAAAAAGGATTCAAATGAAATTGAAATGTGTCACTGGTGCCTGCATAGCACTTGATGAAACAATTAGAGTAAGCAGTCAGGATGTGGATTCCATATTTAGGCACTAATCAGAATTCTGACCAAGAAGTTCATTTCCATCACTTACAAGGATGCCCCTGTTTTTTAAGGTTAATTTGTAATTCCAATTTTGGAACTTCTTAGGAACAGCTCAGAGCAAGAGATACCTTGCTGAAGTAAAGCTGATCTGCTCTTGTAGATAAGGGGCAGTTAATCATTTTAGATTCTGATTTAAATATATGTATTTTAAAAAAGCTGTTTAGAAGGTAATCTGTATCATTTTCCTATTTCTCAAAAAAAAAATCTCTGTATAGAATGCTACATCATACTGCAACCCCAGCAACTCTAGGGAACTGATACAATATGGACTTTTGAGATTCTGTGGCTGCCCCAGCTTGATTTCTGTCAGATCAGAATTCTGATTCTAGAACTCCTAGAATTACCAACCAGTTGAAATGAAGATGGTCTGGTGACTGGATATTCTGGAAGCTGTAGTTTCAACATATCTAAGGACCAGGTTTGGGATGACAATGCTAGTGTCACAGATGTAGGTAAAGTACGAATCTTCCAATTGCCAAAACCACTTGAAAAGGGGACGGGAACAATCACATAGCCTAACAAATAATATACTGTGTTATTCATTTGTACTCATTAATACATGAAATTGTAAATAAACATTTTGATTGCTAAATTTATACATATCAGTGAGCATTGTGCATGAAAGAATAATATAGATATGATAAATGTGCAGAGCAGAGTGCTATATCTAAAATAAATTGGACATAAATTTGAACAGTAAATTCTCTTTAAAATTAGGCTTGAGTGACATGAGACTTTCATTTGAAAGTGAAATGCAGCATCTTTATGCAGAGGCATGTGGGTTTATTAATTAAAAGGAAAAAGTATAACTTATTTTTAAGAGAAATGTTCTATTCTGTTTTGTTTTGTTTTGTTTTAAGCTGGAAAACAGTATGATAGGAGTTAAAGTATAACTTGGATAAAGGGTATCTGATCAGAAAGTAAAAAAAAATAAAACAAACTTAAAAGCTTCAGAATTGTTTTTATTTTTTTAAAAAACCATTGCCTGGTGTTGAAATGCCATCTAAGAAGTTAACTCAGTATTTCTTTCTGCAGAGGGTATTTCTTAACTGGGACACTTTATCAGTGTCGCAGTTAAGAAATACCCTCTGCAGAAAGAAATACTGAGTTAATTTCTTGGATGGCATTTCAACACCAGGCAATGATTTTTCATCCAATGAAGCCTAAGTACCATCACATCTTGCTAGACAAGGTTAGTCAAAAAACCTCAAGATCCTAGCCAGGACTTGGAAAAGGATGGTCCTTTGGATCCTTGATCTTAAGCAATGAGTAACCTTAATTTTAAAAGAACAAAAACACCTTAAATTTAGTATGGAAACATCCAATAAAGGTGCCAAAATATTACACATATATTTGAAGCAACACAAATTTCCAGACCAGCTTTCTAGACACCCTACCTGAAGATAATGCAGTAATCCCAATGGAAGAGTACCAAACCATAGATCTGTAGAGCAAGGCTAATTCTGTGCAAGAAGAGAGATTCTAGCCCGGAAATAATGTTATAAATCTAGATCATCCTTTGGAGGAAATTTGGAGTTAAACTGCTGATAAATATATAAATATCCATTTCCTCTTAGTTGCATGCGTTTTCTTTCTCATATGATCTTTGATTGTATTAGGATGGGGTGTCAAACTCGCATTGTCATGGCGTCGTCATGTGATGTATCCCCCTTTGCTAAACCGGGCATGGGCATAGCAGTGTATGACACATCATGTTCAAACCATGAGCTTGACAGCCCTGTATTAGGACTAGTGTTAGGACTTCTGGGTTAGGTTGAGTCATTGTTTCTGTCAGATTTTTGCTTAAAACTCTCCTTTCAATTCTTCAAAAACCGACAAATGTGAAGATTTTGGTTCCATTTCCTTCACAAGGGTTTGAGAGAATATTGGAAGCCACATTTGTATCATGGATCACAAAGCCGGTCACTGTTGGCAGGGTAGGTGGCCCTCATAACTCTGACAGATGGGATGTCAGTTCTGTGACAAGAAGTAAAAAACCAGAACTAAATCTGTTAAATGGAACAGGTGTAATCATTTGCCGGTGTATCTAACTACTATTTTTTTTTCTGTGCTTACTTCCTTTTTCTTGATTATGCCCTACACAAATTTAGGTTTGTTGAGCAGCGGAACACATTACAAAAACAAGCAAGTAAAATCAACGCTTGGAATGTGTAATTGCAAAATACCCTTGGGAGATTTAAAGTAAATTAGGGTCCTAGATAAATAATACAAACCAGAAACTCCCATTTGGCTTCCCTAGGGACAGTTTAGTTGACCCAAAATAAGCTAACAGTGTTTGGAAACAGGAAGGGATTAGCATATAGGAACTTTGTTAAGGAACAGATGACCAGATTAATGCATTCCGCATGTTGTCCTCAAGTGCGAATCCCCACTGTATCTACAAGTTGAAACTGGAAAGCTAGACTGATCCAAAGCAGAGTTCATAATTTATTTATTTTTTTGCTTTGCCTTTTTGAGAGTAACTGAAAGAAATGGGGCATCATCCACCATTCAGTTCTAGTTCAGATTAGTTCAGTTCCACCATTCAGTTCCATGGGACAAGAGGAACAACTTCTGTACAGACCACGTCTAAAGAAGAAGCTTGTCAACTAGATCAAAACTACATTTGAGGTAGACACTGACAGGATGCACAGGACCTATTTTTAATTTTTATCTCCTGAATAAAGTAACTACTATAGAAATAGAGAATGCGTAGCTCTCCAGATGTTGCTAGACTGCAATGCCCATCACCACTCGCTTTCACCAATTCTGACTAGGATTCATGGGAGTCAGAGCTAAATGTCTACGGAGATTCTTAGTCATCCAAGTCATGATTTGTCCTAAAGGTGTTTTTTCAAGAAGCAACTGGACTTTCTGATTTTTCTCTAAAGAGAAAAAATGATTTTCATCCAAGAAGTGTCTTCAGCTTTGACTGGATGGTGTGGAATGGAAGGATTTCTGGAAGGACTATAAATCCTTCCATTGCCCACCATCCAGTCAGAGTTAAAAAAGCTTCTTGGATAAGAAGAGAAACGTCTTCAGAGAAAAACAAGAAAGTCTAGTTGCCTCTTGAAAAAGGCAAATAATGTCTGGAGCCCTATCCTTGGTCTGGAGCAGAAGTGGACCATCAAAGCACCAAGGCCCAAATTTTGTATGTATGTGTGTGTGTTGCAATGCAACAATTGCAGTATGGGTTATGTTATGGCACTCATATCTGAAATAGAGGGTGGGGTTTTTAAATATTTTCTTAGCATGAAAATGTTCATGTTTTTCTCAACATGAAATGCCACTGCCAGTTTTTGTAAGCATAACACCGAAATACAGTGTCATGGGGGCAGGGTTTGAAATACGTACCCGTATGTCCATGCACTCAGTAAAATGAAGTTTTAGGGTGCACCCTTCAGACCACAACTGGCCTATTATCCCCGTGGTAGAGAAAGGCTTAGACTAAAAGGTCTCAGATTCTGTCTCTGAAGCTCAGTAAATGATCTTGGACCAGTTACTCCCGCCCAGTAACTCCCTCTCAAAACCTCACTGGGAGTTTCTGAGAATAAAAAAGAGCGGAGGTAAACTAGTCTGACTTCCTTAGAGAAACAGCAGCAAACTCACGTTTTCAGAAGAACTTTCTTCTCTTTATACAAACAAAGCTAAACTCAGCAATTGATCACTAGACCCCTTCCCCCAAGCAGGTTGCTGGCTACAGCTTCTCATGTCAGATCTCATCATAATCTCTTGTGACAGATCATCAGCTATCACTTCATGGGGGGATGCCACATCTTAGTTACTCTTAAACTCTCAATCCTCGAAGACAAAAGCTTGGAAAAATTAGGAACATGTTTCTTCTCCAGTTATTTGCACAATATGCTTCCCAATAGAGCGTAATTCCTCCTCCTCCTCCTCTCCCTCCTCCTCCTCCTGCCCCCTCCTCCTCCTGCCCCCTCCTCCTCCTCCCTTTTCTTCTTCTCTCTTGCTTCTTCCTGCCCTCCCCCCTCCCTTAGGAGACAAATATGGCATCTTAAACTAAAGCACACTTCAGTCAAGCTCCCTGCGCATTGCTCCCTGCCAGCAGCCACAAGAGCGCTTTCATCTTAGCTTCAAAGTGTAGAGTGGGGGGGGGGAGGGCATGGTGAATGTAAGAAAGAGAAGCAAATAAACAAATGAAGAGGAAAGGCAAAAGGGGGGAAGGAGGAGGAGGAGTGCGGGAATGAAATAAATAAATAATATCTTCCACCCAACCAGGAATTGCTGCCTGCTGGAAAATTGCAGCATGCATTGTATACACCACTGCAAAATGGTGATCGATTGAGACGTGTGGGTTTTTTTTCTTTCTTTCCAGGAAGGAAAAAAGGTGTGTGTGGGGGGTGAATCATGTGTTCTTCATCACTTGTGGTGCTCACACACATGTCTTTCATTCCATTCATACATGCACAGGGGAGCTGCGGCTTGCTGGACCATCCCAGCGTGTGCATGAGCATCAAGGCAGACGAGCGTCCTTGGCATATGTTTGCTCTTCTCTACTGAAGAGCAGCCTTCTGCAGCCCATACCCTCTGGCCATGGTGGACTAACTCACACCAGACTTCTACTAGGGATGAGAAAAAGTTGCATTGCTGGAGGAGATGCCAGTGTGGAGGCTACACAGTTATTTACTGTTCCCAGCACTAAAGAATTATCTATACAGGGGGAGGGGGACCTTCCTTCCTCCCCTCTCTCCCGTCCTCCCTCCCTCCCGCCTTCC
>JAEANM010005590.1:0-19451 GCA_017656035.1 Myanophis thanlyinensis
TAATATTTAATCAGCCTACTAATTTAATTAATTTTAAAGTGATCTTAAATTTGTATTATTGTACTGTTTTATCGGCTTCTCTCCTTCGGGAGAGGGGCGGTATAGAAATTTAATAAAATTAAAATTAAAATTAAATATACGTTTCCCAGAAGCACTTTATTCAAAAGAATGACTGAATCAAATAATATCAACACCTCCAGCCAAATCCTCTTCTTGATCTAAGACAGTAGAAAGACTACAAATTTACAGTGCAGTAGCTAAAATCCACGGAACAATAACTTAGTCCAAAAACCTGACTGTCTCAAACCCAGGTGTACAACTCCACCACCAAGATCAACTCATCAGTGAAAGAATAAATGTGGAACATCCTTCTCCAGGGATTTCATGGCCTCATCTGCATCCTTACTTCTTCAGGAAGTTGGGAGGATGAATTAGGCTGAGTGCAGTGTGGAAATAGGTAATGAACCAACCTGCATGGCAGCAAATTAAATTGGAGCTCATAGCAAGAGTTTCTGCTGCCAACACTCATAATGGGCAAAATTTCATCCCACATGTTCCAGTAACATTGCCAATGCATTTCATGCTTTCAATGAATTGTCTGTTCGTGTCTTAGTTGTCAGGAAGTATTCATTTTGGTTTCTACACTTAGTTGAACAAACAATGTTCACCTATTAAATCTTAGACTGGACATAAAAGAAAAAAGGAACAAAGTGTTGGCAATCTCCTTTTGTATTATTACTAAGATAACTACAGGGTGATGTCCATGTTATCAATCAAAGCTAATCGGATAGCAGTGGTGGAATTCAATTTTTTTTACTACCGGTTCTGAGGGCGTGGCTTGGTGGGCATGGCTGGGGAGGACATGTGACTGGGTGGGCAGTTTCTGTAAGCAGAGCAATAAAGATTAAGTTAGAAACAACACCAGAATGTTTCTTTCCTGCCTTTCTGACAGGATTAACCCTGTAAAGTGGAAAAAAAACAAAAGGAGATTTCTTCCAACAACCAGTTCTCCAAACTGCTTAGAAAATTTACTATCGCTTCTAGTGAACCTGCTGAATTTCACCTCTGTCTGATAGTATTTTTATTACTACTACAGAGCCTATGCTGTTTTGCTGGTCCCGGGCTTGAAATGATATATGATCCATTCTCTCTTTTGATATTATCATGTGGCAATTTTTACAAAAGTATTATGCTTCTTCCTCTCGTCTACAAGCTCCCAACCTCAAAGCTTAATGTTACTTCATCACAGGACTATCTAGTTTAGTCTCCACAGTTCTGTAGACATACTTGGCCATTCAAAATGTCTCCTTCATTTTGTTGAGAAGACTTTCTGTCAGTATCCTGTAGTAGAGAATATCCTTTTGTCATAGACCATGTACAAACTAAGCATAATCCGAAGAATTCTACAGGAGGATTCAATGTTACTTAGACTCCGAGGCTATAAACCAACAGTTGTACTGCAAAATTCTATATACCTTAACTGCAACACAATTTGAAAGAAAAAGGACTTACGAACAAATCTGATACACATAATTAACCTAATTTGAATAACACATGAGAATACATCTAATTAATTAAGTCCCGATAAAAACTTACTGTCCTCCAATCATCAACTGACTTCATGCATTACTATATGGCATCATATAAGAATCATTAAATAAAAAAGTGTGAATGTCCTACTTCTTGCACTATTTATCTTAGCCCTTTAATTTTTATACTAGTGTTAAAATTGTACTGTGTATTATGCTTAATTAACTTTCTGTTATAGTATTTAAGTAAGGGAACTTGAAGTGTGATAAGAATACATTGGTTTTGCTGAGAATCAGTTGATCTAGATAATGATTTTTCTGAGGATACAATCCTAACTGGGACTTTCTGGAATCCAGAGGTCCAACTAGCTATTAGTTTCAAGTGTGATTACTGGCAATCCAGAATACATAGTTATTTTAGACATAAAAATCTTCCTCAAGAGTCTCTTAAATTCTTAGGATTTCTTTCTTTCTTTATCGACAGTAATGCCTAAATTCCTTCTGATCAGAATTTTCCATTTTTTAGGATAATTATTGAATTTTTATAACAAGATTAAAATGAATAAAAACTATGAAAAAGTAAAAAATAGAGCAGAGAGTAAGTAAAAACTGAAAAAAGAAGAAGCAGGAAAGCAAAAAAGAATGTTTATAAAAATCAGCTTACAATATTTTTGACCGCTGTTATAAAAGGATATATATTTTATCCTCTCTATCTAAGATTACATCATATGCTACCCATTCTAATTGTCAAGCCCATAAATCACAAGTTCATTTTTTTCTTTTTTTTCAAAAGAATATGAAGACCATTGAAAACTAAATCCTTCTGCAACCAATTGTTGTTTTGGTTTCATCTTATATTCCTTATGTTTTCGTTCTAACAATCTCAATAGGTTAACCATGTCTGTTTATCTGCTGTTTCTTTCCTATAAAATGCTTCTTCTGCTGAGACTCATGAAGGCACTCTGGACATAGTCCGGGCTTATATTTATTCCATATTCTCAATATGGCACTTCTGACATAGCGTTCCAGCTAAACTCCTCATTTCCATTCAGCACTTACACAGTCCATCTAAGTAAGAATTTATTGAACAAGTCATACTGGCACATTTGGGAAAACCCAGATCTGAACTTCTGGATTTTCCCATCATCCAAGTAAATTTCACAATCCATCCCTTTCACCCATCATACCATCACGCTGCCCAATCCAGCAAGGTTGAAAGAGAAGCTACTTTTTCGGTCAACCTCGCAGGTGTCAGTTGACCTAGCCTTGACATCCTCAAATAATTTTATTTACACTACCAACTATCCTCTAAGAGGTTACCCCTCCCAATTTCCCAGGCTCCAACAATGGCAGCACAGAAGCTTCTGCAGATAATATGGTTTCCAATGCTGACAGTGATTTTTTTTAAAATTTACATTAATTTTTTACTTTATCCTGCCAAAGAAAAGTGTGCTAGCCAAACCTCAGATTGTGATCTAACTGATGTTCTTTTTTCCCCTCAGAAGCACCTATTCTTTGACTCAAATTTAACAGGTAGTTCTAAAACAGAGTTTAGAATTGGGTAATCTCAATCCTCATTCCTTTGGGACTTTATATTTAATCCTTGGCTTTTTCTCTTGCCATACAAATATTTTTTTTCCTGCCATTGCTTAAATGACACATCAGTTAGAAGAATAAATATTGCCTGAAACAAAATAATTCTCCACAACCATGAGAATTGTAGTTTCTCCCATCTTCATGTGTCCTTCTTAATTTCATTCTATGATTTAATGTAATTGTTTTGAAATACCATATAATGCCAAACATTGATGACATGTTGAGGAGGGATACCGTGAAGAATTTAGTGAAAACTCAGATCCAGCAACGAATGGAACATGGCCTAGAAGTAAATATTTATATATCTCGTAGGGGGAATGTGGTTATTGCAGAGACATAATGGTTGACTAGATACTACCATGAGAGTGTGTTAAAAAGGACTAGAAGACTTTATTTGTTTTACAAGAGAGGTAATTGTGAGCCCACTTCAAATTTTATAATGCTGAACTTCAGTACCTTAAGCAAGTCTGAAAAAAAGATCTGTTACACTTGAGTTAATGTATTCAAGACATTTCTATCACACCAGGACAAAGAAAAAACATCACAAAAATTCAGGTTTTCTTGGTGTTGTACCATAATTTATTGTAGATATATGTAGATCTCCACAGCTATAGCTGTTGAAGAAACTTATAAACATACATGGAAGAATGATTTGCTGGTCCAGAGGTATTAAACTGCTTAATTCCGTGGTGCCCAACCTTTATGGCTCCATGGATTGGCTGTGGCAGTGGGGGATGGACCAAGGGGTGGGGGAGAAGGAATGGTGTCATGTGCACAACCTAAACCCGGACATGCACAAATGAAGCTTCGCATACTCAACAGCTGCTTGTGTGGCCTGCTTCCCAATGAGCCATGGACCAGTACCAATTGTGGATCCCTAGCTTAATTCACACATGACAGCTTCATACAATATCAGGGACTGAGCTAATGCAGTTTCAAATATTCACCTAGCAAAGCAGTGTTGTTTTTGCCATTGCTTGATTTTTACTTCACAGGCAACAGTTAATCCAACAACATAGTAATGTATTCTTAAAAATAATGTTCCTCCATAAACAGAAATATACTTGGCTTCCATAAGGCAACTTTATAGAGCTCAGCTTGATTATATATTCCTATCAAGGAATAAATTCTGATTTGGAATTCCACCTAAACAGAACCTAATTTCAGCAATGGGGAATCTTGAATGGCTTCACAAAGCTGTTTAACAACAGAAAGTATTGGTACTAATTCTTGCTTCAGTTCAAAGGTGTGGAAAGGTTCATTTTGGGGTTAATTTTTTATTTTCTTCCTGGACTTTCTTAGCAGGGAAAGTGCTGGGTGGCATGGCAAATAAGTGGATCCATTGCTTGCTTGAACATTGAATTCAAATAGTGTGAGTAACTATTCCTTATCATACTGGAGAGAAGTATTGAGTAGGGTGTCATAAAGTTCAGCTCTGTGTCCTCTGCTCTTCAATATTTTTCATTAATAATGTGATGAAGAGGTAGAAGGAATTATTTATCAAATTTACAGGTGACATATAATTGGGTATATGAGTTAATGCCCTAGAAGACAGAAATGATATTCAAGCTTCTGAGAAGTTACAGAAATAGCCTGAAAGTAAATGAATGAAATTTAAGAGCCACAAATGTGCAGTTCTTCGTTTAAGACACCTATAGGTCCGCAGATGAAAAATATCTGGATGGATAGTAGCAGTTGTGAAAGAGTGTTTGGAATGATTATCAACTGAACAGCAATCAGCTGTGTGATGTGACTGCAAAAAAAAAAGAAAAAAAAAGGTCAAATGAATCTTTAGGCTGATTCAACAAATACTTAGTGTCCAAATTGCAGAAAATAATCATTCTGCTATATTCTGCTTTGAATCCATATCTGAGTAAAATCTAATAAAAAAAATCAGAAAAACTTGGCATCTGCTCTGAGAATAATAATAATAATAATAATAATTAAAAAAAAAAACCTGGTCATTCCAAGAAGCCTTCAGGGAGTGAAGTACATTTTCCTTGCAATTTGTGATTATAAAGCTAAAAAATAAGGGAAATAAGACATCAACATGCTTTTGAAAGACTGCAATAAATTTGCTTGAAATAAAGATTTTCTGCAAAAACAATAAACAGCCCAAGAGAGGAGAGTCTCAATCACTAAAAAAGAGACAGAGATTAAAAACAGGATGATCAATCAATTAAAAATCAAGTCTAAGTGAAAAATCTGGTTATATTTATTTTTGAGAAGATTGATGGGACATATGATTGCACTCACCAAATACTTGACGGAATGCCACATAAAAAGTCAAGAGCTGTACCTTCTCATTTCAGGATGTAGGACACGGAGTAACAGATTTAAATTACAGGAATCTGAATTACAATCCAATGTTATATAAAAAAAAGTTCCTTACAATACTAGTAACTCAGCAGTGAACCAATTACCTAGAAAAGTGTTTGGTCCCTCTTCACTGGATGTCTTCTGGTTGAGACAGATCTGTCAGAGCTACTTTAATTTGGATTCTTGTAAATGACCAACACAGCCATCTCTGTGACAACACTTTCATCTCTGCTAACCTATAAGAATGTGAGGCAGTTATGCAATGTATTCTATCATCACATCCATTTTATATACACTGAAGAATAGGGCTGAGGGCAGTGGTGGGATTCAAATTTTTTTACTTCCGGTTCTGTGGGGGTGGCTTGGTGGATGTGGGTGGGGGGGTCATGTGACTGGGTGGGCAGTTTCTGTAAGCAGGGCAATAAAGATTAGGCTAGAAACAATACCATAATGTTTTTTTCCTGCCTTTCTTACAGGATTAACCCTGTAAAGGGGAAAAAAAACAAATGGAGTTTTTTTTTCTAACAACCGGTTCTCCAAACTGCTTAGAAAACTTACTATTGGTTCTAGTGAACCTTCTAGAACCTGCTGAATTTCACCTCTGGATGAGGGTATAGCTCCCTACCCACTCTAAAGGTGCCATCAATAATTCAGTAAAGTAATTGGGATCTATGGATATATTAGCTCAAAATCTGTCATTGATTTCTGGAGTTTATTTAGGAAACTGAGTGTGTAACATGCAGTTTATAAATCTAAAAAATCCTTTTCATTCAGGAATCTTATGAGTGACTGGTGGTATTTGGGAAGGAACAGAGCAGTAGGGAATTGAAGATCAAAATTATTTTTTTTCTTCACAAGAGTGATCCAGATCTTTTCCACCTTAGTTCCTCTTAATTGAGCTTGTCATTATGTTTTAGGTATTTCTGATTAATGTTCCCTGTTTGTTTGCTTGCCTGTTTGTTTGTTTTTTTGGAATCTACATTCAAAAACCTGGAACCTATGTAGATTCTTGGCAAATTTGATTTAAAATCTGGAAACCTATTTCCTTTGCATCACTTTTGTATTTTCCAGGGTAACTACAGAATTGAGGAATGCATCTAGGCAGAGAAACAATCCCTTGCAGGTCTTAAGATAACCATTTTATCCCTTTAAGCCCAGAACTCACCAATTTGGGTAATTCTCCCCATTTTTTACAGTGAAGCAAAGTGGATATGTTCAGCCTTAAGACACCTATTTCATTCACTAAATCTCCCAATCTTCAGAAAAAATGGACATAATTTTCACTCACTCATTCCAGTAGGATAATGACTTTTTTATGGTCCCAGAGGCCCTTTTAAAAAAAAATTGCCAGAGCTCACATCCTCCCTAATATGAAGGAAAAGAGGAAGATAGCTATCTAGAGATTTTCATGAAACTTGGGAGGCCAACTAATTAGTGTGATGATAGGTTTGTCTTTAAGCTTTCATGGTGTAAGAAAAAGATCCAAATTTCCCAATGTACATTTCTGTAGAAAAGAATCATTAGACTAGTGTATTTACACCGTTATACAGTTAGTCCTTATTTAGCAACTGCCCTGTACAGAGACTGTTTTCAGTTAGGACAGCAGTGAAAATTTTATGACCAATCCTCACATTTATGACCTTTTCAGGTCTTCAAAAGAAAGGAAAGCAAAACAAGATCATAAGCAGTCATGGTTTCACGTAGCAACTTCTTTGCTTAATGAGTGAGTTGACAGTATCAGCTGCAGTCATTAAGAAGGATTACTGGTATAAGCAAAAACTAAAATATACCATCAAATTTTATACCATAAAATCACAAATTTACCATGGTTTATGTTTTGTCAATAGGTATTTAAGGTTGTTCTGTATTTAAGTCTTTGTTATATGATGTCATATCCTCCCTTTGCTTCATATTGCATAAAGAATAAACTTTATGCAGTCATCCATGTCAGAACTCTCATTCTGATTAGAAAGTATTCTGTCTGAAATACCATCTTCTAATATCAAAAACACACTGCTAACAAGAATAATTAATTTCAAATACGTAGAAGATTAAGGGCTGCATAATTTTGGAATTGACTCCAAATACTTTATTCAGGGTATTGCATGCCGAAGCAACCGGACACAGAAAGACAATCTCCCCCCCTCCCCCCATGCCATCACTCTGCTAAACACCTAATTCTTACAGCACTGCCTTATCCCTGAAGATATTTACCCATCTAGTAGGGCTACATTGCTACTATTCTTCCTATTACTTTCTCCTATTGGTATCTTATGATTTATACCTTCTTGTTTGTATCTTATGATTTATGATTGATTCTTACGATTTACGATCTATGACTTACCACTTTGTGGTTTATACGTATTCTGAGAGCTTATGTGCTGGAGACAAATTCCTTGTGTGTCCTTTCACACTTGGCCAGTAAAGAACATTCCTATTGCTACTCTTCAGATTCAGATTTTATTTATCACATACATAATCATACATGGTACAATATGTAGTGAAATGCTTTATGCAACCACCCATGGTCATAAAATTAAATTAAAATTTACAATTTGAAATTTAGGAAATTTACACTTTAAAAATTAAATTAAAATTTAAAATTTAGGAGAGCAAGAGGGATGGGATGTCTGTTGTCCCCACGGCTACTCACAGCACTCCTCAGTGTTTCTTGAGGTTGTTTCTTGAGGCTGCCGCCTTGGCATTGCTGTGGATCCACTCCTGGCGCTGCTACCTCAGCGGTCCCTAGGAGCCTTTGCCTCAATGTCCTCAGTGCCATTGTCTTGGTGCTGCTGCTAATCACCTCGGGACATCTTGGCAGTCCCTCGTAGCCTTTGCCTCAATGTCCTCAGTGCCATCGCCTCAGCGCTGCTGCTACCACCTCAGGACGTCTCATTGATCCCTCGTAGCCTCTGCCTTGGTGCCTCAGTGGTCTCTTGGAGCCTTCAGAGCCTTTGCCTCCTCACCTCAGTTGTCCCTCGAAGCCTCCGCTTCAGCGTCACTGTCACAGCCTACCCTGGTGGTGCCTGGCGGTCTCCTGCACCCGTCATTCTGGTTCCATCTTCTTGGGCCTCGTCCCCTGTTCTTCTCCCGGAGTGGCCAGCTACATGCCATTTTCTTGGGTCTTGTCCCCTGTTCTTTCCCAGACCGACCAGCTCGGCTCCAGGACCAGAATTGCTTAAGGTTGCTTAGTTGCTTAGTTTGTGTTTAGATTAGGTTATGTTCAGGTTAATTGCTCAAATTAAATCAAATTAAATTTGACCATCTCAACCACCAATGATAACCTATTAGAAATTCATAACTCTATTTTATACTCATTTGTATATTTCTTTATGAAAATAGCAGAACCAAGAAGCCTACTTAAACTTTTCTTAAGCCTCCTTTCTACATCACCCATTCAGTTTATGTACTAAATATCTTATTGTAATACTAATACAAATTCCAAATATTCAGCAAATGGGAAATGTCCATACTTATAAAACAAAAATAGATCACTAGTATTGCTATAAGGCCAAGGAATCAAACCACTTATGTAGCAGAATAATTATAATGTTTTATACATTATGTCATGTATAATAATATATGATTAAAGAACACTATAACAACTGAGCATATCCTAATTGCTAGAAAATGCACGGAACATTTATTTTCATACATCCCCACTTTACAAATAACACAGAATAATTGAGCAACTTTCCATCCAGATTATTATTAGTTATGGCTGAGCAGTAAAAAGCGGGCTATGTGAATTGGAGAGGTTTTCCCTGCTAAATTTATGAAAATGGGAATTTTGTAATTGCCCTAGAAATAATATGTGATGATAAAATATAATAATATATATGTAATATAAGAAACACATTCCTTTTCTTTTTATAACATATTTGTTTGCATTTTTAATCTTTTTTTCAATCTAACACATATTGATTAAACTGGTTAAAATGAGAAGGATGTCTCAGTTACACATCTTTCCAAAATAGTACCTGGAAACTAATAGTTGCAAATAAAATAGAAGTTCTTGCAATGATTTTTGAAGAGGTGGACAATGCTTTTCCTGGTTGTTTTCAATCTCTGAACATCATTACCTTAAGGCACAATTTTCCATGCAACCCTAAAAATCCAGATGGCATCATACATCTTCTGTTCAAATACATATTAATCAATGGGTGACAATATTTCTCGGACAGTGATGTGATTAAAATGTGTTGTAAATAAAGATGTTTATCCTTCCAAAAGTTTCTCTTTGCAAGCTTTAAGGTCATAATCAAATGTCCTCATTCAAAAGTACAGCAGATATTAAGAAAGAGTTTATGACAACCATGATTAATAACAGGTCGAACTTTATTTTAATCTGTTGCATGGAAGAGCAATACAAAATTAAATTAAAAACAATGTAAAATATCCTGTGAAATACTCTTCAATTAAATCAAAGGTGAGTCAAAGGTGATATTATGGGCACCTCCATGCAGCTCAGATAAGTTTGGCCAGGTATGACTACCTGAGGAATTTACAAGTCTTTTAAGATCAGTATGAATTAATATGGCACAATGCCTGTGCACATGAGGAAAGGGGCTGGAGTCTTCATTCACATTTAAAGTGAATGAATCTCAGCCTGTTAAGAAAATCCTTTATCTCTGGAGGCTTTTCATGTGACAAAGCTACCTCTCTCGAGAGCTATTTTAAAAGATGAGTTAAAGCTCATTGGTATAACACATGCTTTGCATACATATATGCTCCTAGTTTCAACCTCCAGCTTTTTCAAGTGTCACTCGGAAAAACCATTCCTGAAAAATTGGCAAGTTCATGGGTATGGGTAGTAGTATTAGGCTAGATGAACTAATGATATTTAATGTAAACAACGGCAGAAAGAATGGAGCTAATATGTTCATTTCTCTCCTATGCTATATAACCAGAGAGGGTTTATTGGCAATAGTGAGGTTATAGTTGCTTCTTCAGTCACTTACTTGTATGAAGAGTTCTTCTCTACCCACAATGAATAAACAGGACTTCCCTTCAAAAGAAACTGATTAACTATCCCCCATTGTGCAGTGTCAGAAAGGGGCTTCTTGGATAATCTCAGAAAAATAATCTGATGAGTGAACAGATGGAACATTTTATATATGATGCTGGGACCAGATGGATACAGTGATTATTGATTGTTTAAGGTAACTCAACTGCACTGAAATTCAGTATGGTCAGTGTGATCGTATTTTTTTAAGGGAAGCTCCACGTTGGCTGAATGTTTGCTCCCAACTTACTTTGTACCAAACTTCCAGGCATGAGGAATGTGCTATTAAATCTCTAGGATTTAATCAACAAAACTGGTGTGCATTATAGTAGGCTAGGGTAAATAGAGATTGAATTATTGTTAACCATAAGGAAGTACCTTCAAAGGGTTGCTACATCTTCTCACTTCACTATGTCATCCATTGATAGCATGTGACTTGAGGAATTATAACACAGGAGACTCTGTTTAATTCTTGAAAAGTACCAAAGGCTGGGAAACTGTCATTAGACATTAGGCTGAATGATGGAAGAGGATTGCCTTTATTGAATAACTCTGTAATAGCCTGCATAGTGTGCAACATTCACCACTGCAGATGTTAATTATGAAGTAATCCCATTTATCTCCCAGAAGGAAACAATGGCAAGCTACTGCTGTATTGTTGCCAAGAAACTGCATTAGTAGTCACTAAGAGTTGTGCTTGACTCAAGGACATTGCTACCTTTTTTTACTTGATTTACTCACCTTCTGGTCTTTGTTCCTGAACACGGTCAATATTGGGAATTCCACTGATTTCCAGTGGTGGGTGGGTTTGTTTGTTTTTTTGCAATATACTTAATTTTGCAATAAAATATTTTAGAGAGATACAATAAACTGTGATGGATCAAAAGCAGACAATCAGTATTGTAGAAAGCAGATTTGCCAGTTGAATTTTGCCAAGGATTTATATGAATACAATAAATGGTATAGGAGATAATTAAGTAGCCAGTCTTCTGAAGGTCTAATTGCAAAGCAAACCACATACCAGGTCAAGCTTAGACAATTTTACAAATGGACCCAATTTTTTACTACCAGTTCTGTAGGCATGGCTTGGTGGGCATGGCTGGGGGATCATGTGACTGGGTGGGCAGTTTCTGTAAGCAAGGCAATAAAGATTAGGCTACAAACAACACCAGAATGTTTTTTTTCCTGCCTTCCTTACAGGATTAAGATTTCTTCTAACAACCGGTTCTCCGAACTGCTTAGAAAATTTACTACTGGTTCTAGTGAACAGGCTAGAACCTACTGAATTTCACCTCTGAATAGACCCCAATGTTACATGTTCTTGCCAATTTTGCTCGTTTTTTGTTTGTTTGTTTGTTTATTTCAGTAAACAAACTGATATACATATTAATATCTTGAAAGCACCTGGAGATCAGAATCCTTTTCCTTTTCAGTTTTCCAAATGTTATGATTGCATTTTTTCGCTTTGAAACATTATCGTATGTTTAAAATGTATAATATTAAAATGCATGTTTTGAGAGGAAGAAAAATGTGTATTTTATGAGAAAATTCAGTTTAAAATGTATTCAAATTTATGCAATTAACGTGGAATTTTCTTGCAGACCATTTTTCTTAAAGCTAAAGATGAATGTGGAAACAGGACAAAATTAATGAGTTTGTGAATGTGAGCACCGCATAAACATGATACACATTGCTTGGAAATGCTAAAAAGTAACCAGGAACCAGGAACCTTGTAAGATATGAATTTATCTTACAAAATTTTTGTTATGGACTCTTTCCTTGAGAATTATGACATCAGAAAAAAAAAAAGCACCAGAGGTAGCTGAAGGGAATGAATTTTTCCCCATGAAATTAATTTTGGAGAAGGGATGGGGAAGATATTCAGTCCCAAGAGCTGTTTTATTTCACAGGGTCACCAAAGCATGTATCGTTCTGCTTCTGTAGACATTGGCTAGCTTAATTCTGTTTTAATTTATCTCATTATGTTGTTCCTCCCTTCTTTTGCCTGGGTTCTCCCTGGAGTCCCATTCTGTAGCTGGGATTAAATGTGGGAAGAAAACCAGCTAATCTACTCTAATTAAAACTATATAACCTCCCGTTCTACTCAGCTCCTCCACCATAGGCACGCTAGGCAGATCTTTCTAGTCATTCTCACTTAAGAAAGCAAATAGTTCGCCTACAAAACTATCATTATCAGCCAAGTGGAGAATTAGTTTTCTCACTTGCTTTCATTAATTGTAACTTCTGATAAAGGCATATGATTTTCCTCTCGGACTCATGGCTTTGAAGTTAAAAATAGAAATATTTAAGAGAATGTGCCAGAAATGCACAGATAGCCATTTCATATCCAAAAACTAAACAAGGTACAAAATCATCATCATCATCATCACCATCATCATCTCATAGAAGTTGTTCAACCTACCAAACATAAATTAAGTTTCAATAATTCATTGAGAGGGTTTATGTAGAGCCTCCTCCCAAATTATAATCCATTTTGATACTAATGTGTAAGGCACAAACCATCTGTGGAGGAGATGGGCTGTTTAGAAATAGGATAGATAGGTGATACATAGACAGATGGACAGACAGGTCTATTCAAAGACTATCCCATTGCATTTAAAATCCCAGATGGCATATTTATTTATTCAACAAATGCTCTACAGAAAAGCACATATCTCACCATCTTCCAATATAAAATCGGGGCGGGAACAAATCTGTTTTCAATAGGAAGGGTTTTTTTTTGTGAAAAACAGGCATTGCTACTGAAAAACAATACTTCATTGCTAATATAAATTTTCAATAGCCAGGATGATGTTTATATACATAGACTATTAGATGGACAACATAACAGACAGATAATAACTATATCATTGATACAAAAAGATGGAAGATCTGAATTATAACAGCAAAGTCATGACCAGGGATTGGTGGGAACAAATCACAAGCTGCTTATTTGCCAGTTTCAGTTCATACTAGAGCAGAAGAAAGTCAACCAGATTCCATGATATGAATTTAATTATATTCCCACCATTTTCAAGGAGAATCTCAGAAATCCTGAACCACACATTGATAGGTAAGACTGAATTTTATTGATCGGGAATCAAAGGAACCATGAAAAGAAATAAAATATTAATATGAAAAGAGAATGCCAAAACCCAAAATAGAACAAAGCAAACTGGATATCAGAATGGTGGAAACTGCCCCCCCCCCAAAAAAAAAAAAACAGAAGAGAAATAAAAGTCAAGAAAGATAGAGATCTCAGGAAGAAACTTAACAAAGAAAAACAGAGAGCTGTTAGAAAAAACAAGCAGTATCATACAAAACATCTATAAAGATATTGAAGATAGAAAAAAACATGGAAATACCAAGATTTCTAAACTCAGAAGGTTTTAACCTCAAATTAATATGCTAAAGGAGTTTAATGGGCAGATTAAACTGATTCCAAGAAGATCAAAGAAAGATATAGTATTTATTTATTTTATTAGATGCTTATCCCACCTTTATTACTTTATAAGTACCTCAATGCAATGAACACACAATACATAATACTCTTTCCTCCCACTATTTTTCCTCCACCTTGTTAGATGGGTTAGGCTAATAATAAAACCCAGCTGATAATATTCAAGTATAATACTATATTATACTTTATACTATACTGGAATTTGGTACAGGTGAAATGTTAACATCCAAGATACCTTGGAAGATACATCCTAAATGCAAGAACTTTTAGTACTAGAAGATTAAGTTAAATTAGCACTGTCATTTTTAGTAAAAGCAAGTAAGACAGTTGTTGGAAAGCTACTGGAATTGATGAAATATTTATAGAAATATGGGAAACACCAGAAGAATAATTTGTAAATGTTCTAATCAAACTATGCCAGCAAATCTGGACAATGATGCAGCCAACAGATTGGAAGAAGTCAGACTACATAGCAATATCGAACAAAGGAGACTTAACAGAATGTGCACACTATGATACAATACCCTTAATTTCACATGCCAGCAAAATAATGCTTAGAATCATCCAATGCAGATTGGAACCTTGACAGAATGCCAAATGTTCAAGCAAGTTTTAGGAAAAGTCAAGGACCAAGAAACATTCTTGATCATGTATGCTGGTTAATTTAAAAAGACAGATAATACCTGCCCCTCAAAAGTCAATGTGCTTCATTGATTGTAGAACGGCATTTGATCGTGTCAATCATATCAAGCTACTGTATGAATATGCTTAGGAGAATGGGAATCCTACAACATCATCTCAGTATTGTCATGCAAAACCTATGCAGATATCAGCAAACCACCATATGGTTCATGATGAAAGAGAATTGCTTTAAGTTGGCAAAGGAGTGAGACGATGCTATGTACTGTCCCCTTATTTATTCAACCTGTACGCTGAATACCTGTATACTATATACAAATATCTAAATCTGTATATTGAAGGAAGCTAGACTGGAAAAAGGTGAGCATACTTTTAAAGCACAATAGAAAAAAATAATCTTCCCTATCCTGATGACTAAATTGCACATTATCTAAAGCTGTAGTAATGAAAGCAAGGGAGCACAATTTAAAAAATGAGGTTAAGTTTAAATATAAAGTAGACCAACCTAGTGATAACAGATATAATAACATGCCTTGGTAGTCATAATGAAGATGTTGGTAATAATAGCTCCTACCTTTTAGAACTATCATCAGCAAAGGAACCAGCAATCCAGAAATGCACTGCAGATGAGCACTTGGTAAAACAGCAATAAAAGTTTGGGAGAGAAAAAGATACTTAGATACTGTGATGGGTCTACAGCTACAAAGATCACAGGCCATGGTTTTTCCTGTGATACTCCACAGGAGAAAAAGTTGGACAGAAAGATATTGATACTTTTAAACTTTGATGTTGGAAAAGACTCCTGAGAATATCACAGATAGCCAAGAAAACAAACAAACAGGTCAGAGGACAAATCAATCATAGCATTTTCACTCAGAATATAACCAGTTTTGAAGTATTGTATTTTGGACAGCTTATGTGAAGATCTAGTTCTTTTGAGAAATGTATAGTTCTGCAAAAAGTAGAAGGAAAGAAAGAAAAGAGGATGATCAGGAGCAAGATGGATGGATGGATGAGTACACTGTTGGAAAGTCTGAAGGCCCGGGCTGGGGACAGAGTATCCCAAAACAAAATCCATTTATATGACCCCTAAGAGTTGACAGCAACCTGATGATTCATAATTATCATCAATGAGTTCCTGGTCCCAAGTCTTCCTTGGCCTAGACATTTGGATTGCCTAAAAGACAATGTCCAATCAGAGTTCAAAAATTCACATCACATCTGCTTGCTGGTTTACCATAAGGTCTTATATAAAATGCTATTATCACAAATGGATTTACCATCAATAAAAGCACCTTACAAAATGAACAAATTATATATGGATAAATGTATAGAAAAGTGAGTATTTTAGGAGAAAACACTGATTTTTCATGCAGGTGTGTTTTTTTTTATTGTAAAGCAATGTGGAAATTTAGGAGTATGAACTTAAGCTTGGGGGGAAGGGGGGGGGAAGAGTGTAAGATTTCTCCACCCTTAACTGCAATTGTATTTATTTACTATGAATGATGTTCTTGAGAGAGACCTTAATAATTTTGAATTCTGCTAGAGTTCTGTAGGCATTTTGCAGACATGATGTTGGATCTTGAATGACAAGAGGTTTGTACAGAGAAATGGATAAAAAAACTTTGTTCCCTTTTCTGCTTATATACTATATTCTTCAAACTTTCTGTGATCCAGCATTGATCTTAACAGAAGGTTTACGTATTTAACTGCATAAGATGAATACAGATTGTTTGAACGTGACACAGTGTATACTTTATTTTTTTAACTGAATGGCAAAACGTTCTACATGTCCTGTCAGAATAACAAGGCAGGTCCTCTGATTGTCATTCCTCTACTGTGAATTTTTGAGGAGAATATTGAATAAAAACAGCTAGCTCAGGTAGCGTTTTGGCCTCCTTGTAAGAGAATTTGAACTGTTTAATTGAAATTCCATAATGAAGTTATATACATTATTAAATCCAAAGTTGAAAATATGAGTCAAATAACTAAGGCCAAGGTGAAAACTTTAGACAGAGACAGTTTATATCAATGGGGGCAGGAATGGAAAGAGCATGGCTACATTTCTTGGGCCAAGGACCCAATAATTTAATTAGAAATTATAATGGATCAGGCTCAAATTGCAATTTTTTTGGCGCCTGGAAGCCTAAGTGTACAGTAAATAAAGAGGAAAAGTTGCAGGCTCAAATTCCCAGTTAAACAGGATTGCACTGGGTTATTCTTTCTCAATCCAATTTATCTCACAGAGTTCTTAGAAGAATAAAATTACAGCAAGGTCCTATGTGTGATACTTTAAGCGTTGGCAGGAAAGGCAAGATATGAATGTAATAAAAGAAATAATAAAGAAGCAAACATATAAAGATGCCAAGTAGGAAAGGGAAAAGCGGAATAACCAAATACTCTCCTTTAAGATTCTTTAACCCATTATAGTCTCTACTCGGCTGGAGAGCAAGGTGGGTTGAAAAAATTGACTTATATCACACCGGACAGCCTATTGCTTCCCTGTTTATGAATTAAAATTTTGGCAGTCCGGATAAACTATTTCAGTAGGAGCTCAAATGAGGAAAGGGATTTTTTTGTGCAAATTAATTGCTGTTCTTACTAATGAACTCATAAAACAATTACTCATGTTCCTATTTGTCACTCTCAAATTGAAAACTAAAATAGGGGTCAGGTAAAGTTAATTATGGACTTTTTTCAATTATAAACAATACACCATTTATTCTTAATAAGTACCCGTGTTTCTCCAAAAAGAAGGCCGGGTCTTATTTTCTTTTGACACCCCCCACAAAAAGGGTAGGCCTTCTTTTTAGAGGGTTCTAATTATTGACTCACCTTGCGGCAGTGGCACCCACAGCCCTGCCGAGCAGGAGCCCATTGTTAGCCCACTTCTTCTGGGGCCACTTGTAGCCACTCACATGCATCACCCTGGCCTCCATTTTGCCTTCAGATGCCTTTTGGAAAGCCTTCTTCAGACAATAACAGAGCTCCGGATCACCCCAGAGCTCTATTATCGGATTCAGAGGGCTTTCCAGAAGGCATCTGAAGGCGAAATGGAGGCCGGGACGATGCATGCGAGTGGCGGCAAGTGGCCACAGAAGAAGCAGCTACAGAAGAAGGCAAGGCAGGTGGCGGGGTGTGCAAGGCCTGGTAAGTAGGGCAGCTCCACCACCCATCCCTATCCAAGCTTATTTTTTACCTGTGTGCCTCAGCCCACCCCCTGCACCCCAGGGTGTGCAGAGTCTTAATTGGGGCTAATTTTGTAGGTGGGGCTTAATTTCATTGCATGTGCTCAAAAACATGATAGGGCTTCTTTTCAAGGTGTGTTGTCTTTTTGGAGAAACAGGGTAATATACTGTGTGAATCAAAATATCAAAGAAAGTTGTATATTGATCTGCAAATGCATTTTCTCCCCAAGGCGTATGCACCTTTGTGAGGTCTAAGGATAGTTAAATTATTTTTCCAGTTATGTATCATTTATTCTAGTAAGTTTATCCATCATAGAGGCAATCAATTTTTAAATCTTCCAACGTTTATTAAGTTTGATGACATGACATTTTTACTCGCTTGGCAATTTACAATGACAGAGTAAATGTGGATCAGACAGGCATGAAATCATGAAAAAAAACCCAACCCTAAATAAAAAAGATTATAGGATCTCTATGATATATCCAGTGCTAATCCACAAACTGACATTAACTATAAAATGACCAACTGCAATATGGAAACATTCTGTAAAGTCCTCAATGCTCTCTGAACTTAGTTGTTTGTTTGGAGACATTTTATTACCTGACTAGGTAACATCATAAGTGCTAGAAAATACTGAAATGTTTCAATGCATTGTTATCTGAGCTTTATATGGGCAGATGTCAGTGATGCTTTCAGAAAATAATTCAAGACACCTTTTTTGGATGAAGCTGGGTTTTGCATACTGACATCTATCAAATTTGCATCTGTACTGAAATTGATAGCAATATCTGGGGCCAGTCCAGGGAAATAAAAGAAAATCCTGTACTGCAGTTTCACAGTGTCTCAAAACAACCTGAAATAAGTTATCACTTTTTAAAAACCAAACTATAAGTTAGTATAGTCTATTTATCATGCAAGATAATTATTGTATGTAACTGAGACACCTCAACGAGACACAATTTCGCAGTGAATTTGGACTGTATTAGTGGAAATCTAATGAGGAATTGGGGCACTTGGAACTAAAACTAAAATTTTATAAATTTTATAATTTTTATAATTTTTAATCAACCACCTAATTTAATTCTTTTAATTTTAATTTTAGTTTTTAATTGATATTTATTATTGTGTCTGTTTTTAGTTGGTTGTACACCGCCCCGAGTTCTTTCTCGGGAGAGAGGTGGTATATAAATTTAAAAGATAGATAGATAGATAGATAGATAATACAGTACATTAGAGGGAGAGTCTATATAATTTTTCCTGTAAAATGCTATATCTTAATATTGACATAAATTATTTAGAACAGTAGAAATGATTTGCCAACATGGATAAACTCTGAAGTCAAACAACATGTGGAGTCCCATAATAGCCTAATCCTATAATCCATTATGAAGCTTGTTTCCATTTCTAATTTTGCAGAAAGAGAGCCCAGAGGTTTAAATGTAAGCCATTTTGCTGTTTTGACATTCCTGAATTGACTTGTTTTTCTTTAAAACGTTTTATAATGCTGTCTTTCTGATATTTCCATATCCAATGTGAAATTACTATTGAATACAATAGCTACAAATTGCAGTATTTGTGTTTTAAACCTGCAGAACCATGTCTTAATTTTAAATATGAGAGGGAGACAGGATGATATGAGAATGTCAATGACGTATTCAGATCTCACTAAGCAATGAGATGCATTTTACTTTTCAAAAGTTAAATATTAAAATAA
>JAEANM010005591.1:0-19448 GCA_017656035.1 Myanophis thanlyinensis
GATTATGGACAGAGGTGAAATTAAATCAATGCTCATAAATTATTGTATTTTAAAATATTTTTGAGAATCTCTTTCAGATTCAGGTTTTGAAAACGTTTCTGTGTTGGGTAATACATTCATGAAGTTTGAAAATAGCATGGAAATTCAAATTCATATCAGTTTTACTTAACACTATTCATTGTTCATAAGCCTTGAATAGGATTTATTCTCCTGTATACTGAGGTCTGTTGGTAATATTACCTGATCATTGTAGTATTTGGATTACTGCATCATCTGGCTTTTTCAATGTCCCCACATAATAGCAATAAGTAACAAATAGAAATAGCTCTTGTAAAATAGTTATAGTACTATTTATATTGATACAAAGTTAGAGTTGCAAATTGTAATTTTAATAAAGATCTGGAAATGCTTCAGCTATAGATATATAAGATAACTTTGGATACTTTATTTACTGTATATACAATGTGTTGGGCAATATATGGTGTAAAATTCAAAATCTCCTTGGAGTTGAGTTTCACTCCTTGAAACTTCTATATGTCAATATGGAAAAGATTTGCTATTGACTTCTGAGATATTTTTCACCTTTCCAATCTAGCCCACAGCCGTGGCATTTTATAGTGATCTCTCTTCTAAACACTGACTACATTCAACACTGCAGGGAGAATATAGCACTATTAAAATGTCATTAAACACTATGTTTAAACATTATGAAATTGCTTTTTTAAATTTTCCAGGAACTTGAGATTCAGTAAGATTTGAATAGTGGACCTCCATATTGTATCAGAAACTTTGATTCAAATCTGAAAGACTATGGTCTTATTTTGCAGAATTTTGGAAGAGTTATTTAGGGGATGACTGATTTTAGGAATGGTTTCAGCTGCTTGATGGTTGAGATATAGTAATGAGATTTTATGATATGTTACAACTTTGAAAATTACTGTATTTTGACACTACTGTTTCATTACTTTTATTGTGTTTACAAGTCTCAGACCTTCAGACATTGACCGCATACACAGGTATAGGCAGTGTTCATACTCAAAAATCATTTTAAGGCAAATGCCAACAGTAAAATAAAACTTTAGAATAATCTTTATTTATCTTTCAGTGTTCCGTGCTTTTGACAAAGACAATGATTCCTGTGTCGGTGTAACAGAATGGGTAGAAGGCTTATCAATATTTCTTCGAGGGACTTTGGAAGAAAAGATGAAATGTAAGGTTTTTCTAGTAAAAATTGATTTTCACATTAATCTGAATTTTAGGGCAAATTCATTATGAAATACATTTGTAAAAATACACTATATTGTAATTTATAAAATCTATACCATACATACTATACAGTATATTTAGTCTAATTTATTGCAAAATAGGCTTCTTTCTTTAACTACAAGAAAGAACTTTTATTTTCAATTAGCTGGAAGACATTTTGTTTTACATGCATGCAGTTAATGTAATTATACTTTTTAGATTGCTTTGAGGTTTATGACCTGAATGGTGATGGATACATTTCACGAGAGGAAATGTTTCATATGCTGAAGAACAGTCTGCTAAAACAACCATCAGAGGAAGATCCCGATGAAGGAATTAAAGATTTAGTAGAAATAACACTGAAGAAAATGGCAAGTATAATAAATTTAAAAATACAACTTATCAGGTTTAGTTATACTAATAGTCTATCCAATTAATTCAATTGGGCTTCATTCATACCCTTGGTAGATGAAAAAAAAGCAGAAATGAAATCTGTCAGAGTAAATAAACAGATGATCTTTGGAATCTATTGGGTTATTCAGCAATACCAAATTAGTGACTGGAATAATAGCAGATTTTTTTTTAAAAGTAAATCAATTTGTATAGTAGCAATTATATGAAATTTGACTGACATGCCAATTAAAAATACCATATATTTCATTCCAATAGAATTTTACCCCCAAATAATTATATATAAGGCTATAATATATAGTGATTATGAGTTAAAATATCTTATTTCATAGGACTATGATCACGATGGCAAAGTCTCTTTTGTGGATTTTGAAAAGGCAGTAAGAGATGAAAATCTCCTCTTAGAAGCATTTGGGCCATGTTTACCTGATATGAAGGTATTTATGAAGAATATTATATCAAAGAATAATAATTAATTAGTAATTGTATTAGTAACTATATTCCTATTTTAGATTTGAACTAAATGTTCTAAATAGAAAACTAAAGTTATTAAACTTTTTTTTTGAGTGGTCACTGAAAGAGGCTAACAAAATAATTATATATGTGTATAATGTATTTTTAATGCTGATCATCAAGCAAGCCAATTTTATTTCAGCATGCTTTAACTGAAGAACAGAAATAACTTTGGCCCAGGACTAAGCAGCTAAGCTTAGCTATGCTCTTATCTGTAGATAATACTTCTCAAACCTGAATATAAATCACCTATATAAACCACCTATATTAACCAAAAGTTTTGGATTTGTTTTAGCCAAAGTATTTGCTTTTTCCAATTTTTGGGGAACAGACTATTCTCTATGTTTTCTGAATAATATGAACAATTCTAATTTTTAAAAGTGGCTCTGTCAGTTCATGGCACCACTGGTAGATCAGATTCAAATATGTAAGTGCATATTGAATAATAAAATGCTTTTTATCTGAAAGGAATATTTAATTTTTACCAAATAATCCATCTACTTGCTATTAAAATTCTTGTTCCCGTAACCTTTAATTGGGGTGAAACTGTGTATCACAAGGCAACAATTTTTGAACCAAGGTACCTCAAATGCATCCAAAATGTGGGACATATGTGACTCCTGTGGAATTGAAAATTAGCAAATCTTATAAAATTTTATGATACAAAATCATCATAAAACAGATGATGACATAATATAAAATGTCACAAATCCTTTCTGGTAATAATGTTTGACTGTGTTATACAGTTCAACTATTTTCAAGGCAAACACATTTCTGAATGTATCCAATTTTCCCAGTGAAGGCAATGCATTAGAATTTCTGTCATTGTTGAAGGCTTTGAGGAATTTCTTATCAAAGGACAAATCTCTAAATGGTGACCCAAAGAATCACAGGTTATCTAGTTTATTGTTAAGGAGAATGTCATCTTAAAGATTCATCAAGAGTAGGGTTACACTTGCAGACATGTTCTGGGGACAGGTATAAAAGATTAACTCTTATAGAAGATCTGTGTTTTATATAAAATATGAAATACTCCCATGTATTTTCAGTACTCTTGTAGAAACATAAATCTGTTGCAAGGTTGATCATTTTAATCATTCACTTAGTTTTTTGACTCTTTTGGAAAAGTACATCATCAAATAATAGTGTGATGACTTACAGTGTAGGAACTCTTACAATAAATTTCTTCTGTAATTTTTTCAATTAATGCAATTAAAAACATTTTCCTGCATATATATTAATGTCTAGTTATTATATAAACTTCCTAACCAGGTGCATTTCTGTACATCAAAGTGTTTCAAAATAAGTGTATTTTATGTTTATGGACCATTTGATAATGAAACAGAGTATTATATGAATCGAAAATATTGATGTACAATAAAGACCTAGAGAATAGGGAAATCTTTTCTATTTCTCAAAAAGCAGAAATTTGGCAAATAATTTCAATAGTTGTGATCTAACATGATTATCATTACATCTCTTTGTATAAAATACAAGAGGGCAAATATACCTAATAGTCCTGCCTTGTATTTTCCCCACAGCTTCCACCATATGAGGGGAGTTGGGCTGAGAGTGACTGGCTCAGAGAAATGATTGGCCCAGCCATCATTCATGCCTAAAGCAGACTTAAAACTCACAAGTCTCTTGGTTTCTAGGCCAGTATTTTAACTGTGACACCAAACAGGCTCTTAAAATTTGCTACTTAAAATGGGGTATTGAATCTAATTTTAGTATTTAGTTAAACATTTCCAAATGTGTAGGCATTGTTCTTTGGATATTAAGTTTGTTACAGCTTTTTTTAAAAAAATATTTTCTTTACAGTGCAAGATGTCCTTTGAGTCACAGGCTTTCCAAGATGCTCCTGAGTTGTAGATCTGCAAGTAAAATATAATGAATGAAATGTAATATAGCTGGGTAGACCCAATGCATGGCATCACAGGATAGCATTAGGAGCACAAGAAATAAGGTGATAACATTCATAGCCATCAATAAATTTCAACATAATGGATAATAATTTTAAATTTACAAGAACTGTTTCATGTTAACAAATGAAGCCATATTTCTTTGTCTAGAAACAGTGAGAGCCTACCTGTTTGTGAATCAAATATAAATGTAATATGCAATCAGAAATATTTATATTCGCCGCCTCTGCTTTATTACTGGTTTTGTTTGATTTTCCACTAATAATTCTTCAGATGAGTTTGAAGTTTGAACTGGATCAGCAATCTAGTTTGAAGACGAGAATCTAAAGTTAGTATATTATATGCATCTATAAAGGAATAGAAAGGATTAAGCTACTGCAAAATAATTAAATATACAAATTCTAAATGATGTTAAAATTACACATTTTCAGAGCATTGAATGAAAAATTATTGGCCCACCTTCTGTAGTCTATTGCGAATTAAGATTGCTGAGGTATTCAATGAATCATCATCCATATCTATTTTAGGTATTTCTGGTAACCTTGGGCCAAAAATGATTTCTTCACCATTAGGTTCTCTTCCCAAAAGGGCAAGTTTATTGTCCTCATCTCTTCTCCTCTTTCGTTCCTGAAGTTGAGTAGTTCGGGGCATGAATCTTTCAAGACCTTCATAACATGGAACCTTTCTTTCTAGGTTGCAGGAAGCCAATGTGTCATGCTCTCTTTGCTGTGGCTTCTTATCCATTCTTATCTTTTGGCTAAAGCATGCAGATGTTGTAGCACAGTGACGAGAATTGTGAGGTGCTACTAACATATTCTGGCAATGCTGTTCTGCAGGAGATGTAATACATTTCAGTAATAATGTGCAACAGGAAGATTGACAGGGATCCTGTGTATATGTTGCTGGATTCCATTGGCTAATGGCTGTTTTAGATGTCCATGATCCACAATCCAACGGCATGGTCTTTGAAGAACGTATACTACAATCCTGTTTTGTCTCCAGTGATTGCTCTTAAAACACAACAAATAATGAGTTATGTTAGCTGTATAGTAAAAAAATGCATTTTTGATTAACAATTTTAATTTTGTTAAAACAATTTACCATGGTAGAAAACAGAGAACAGGATTTATTTGATAAGCAGTGAAAAAATGTTTTAATTGAAAGTTGACAGTTACAGAAAAATTCCCTCCAAAGCATTGTTCTGCTATGCTTTGGATGTGATGATTCTACATGCATTTTCAAAGAATTGGAATATTCTAATAAATTACATTAATGTCCACCACTCTGGGTTGTTGTTTTTTTGCAGTTGTGCAAAAACGTACAATGGAATAAGCAAATTAAATACATGAACTAAAAAAAAGCAACATTAATTACATCTAATTAAAAGTAAATTCTGCAGACACACAATGTTTTTTGTTTGCTCCCATCCCTTTTTTCCATGCCAAGCTGGAATAATGCAAGAGGGATTCTTAATGAGAATATAATAAGAAAGAATATAACTTTTCAAACAGTAAGTGTAAAGTCCTCATTGAGTTGAGTTTGGCTTCTGATAACACCTTTGGCGAATTAATATTGGGTTTTTGTGGGAATTACAAAAGTTATTTGCTCTTCCCTTTTATTGATTTAAAATAATAAAAACAACAAACCTTTGAAATTGGTTGCTTTTGCTACATATTTTCGTCTGTCTCTTAGTTTGTCTCTGGTCTCTTGTACACTCTCAAATTCTGGAGCATAGCATATATGTAGCAAACTGCCAAAGAAATTCCGCTCATCCAGTTTTCTTTTGGCTGCCCTAAAAAAGAGAGTGATACACAATGTTAAAGACAACTCAATGTTGCTGAAGTTCTCCTTAAATCCAGTAAATTAAGTTTTCATAATACCCCCGTCAAAAAACCTTTTGTGGTTTACATAAAACTGATGTATGAAATATTTTTCAATATCAAACAAGTAGGGATTCTAGGCAGAACAAAAGCAATAGTTATTACCTTGCACTTGGTATTCTTAAAAACTTGATCAAGTACACTTCAGTAAATTCTTCTGCTGGATAACCATCTAGTGGATTATATTCCTCAATAGTACCATATAATGCAAAAAGTTCAATTAGCTCCTTCATAACTCCCAATGCAGGAACACCCTGGATTAACAAATATCGAGACTCTAAATTGACAGTGTAAACCTGAAAAACAAAAACAGTTTAATAACACTTTAATATACAGTATGTAACTGAACTGTTCTATTTTAAAATTAACTGTTTACAGTAATACAGTGCAAAAAATTTTAAAGAATGTGTCAGAAGTTAGATATTTTAGCATTAGTGATCAAATTCATCCATGGTAGTCCTCTACCTCGGCACACAATTGGGACCAGAATTTCCATTGCTAAGTAAGGTGGTTTTTAAGTGAACTGCACCTAATTGTATGATCTTTTTTTGCCACAGTTAACACTGAAGTTGTTAAATGAATCATGTGATCATTAATGCAAATCTGACTTTCCTGTCATTGACTTTCCTGTCAGAAGCTGCTGGGAAGGTCGCAAACGACAATCACATGAGCCCAGAATGAGGCAACTATCATAAATACATGCCAGTTATCAAGCAAGCAAATTTTGATTACAGTATGTGTTTGTGGGAATGCTGTGATGGTTAAAATGATAAGGACTGGTCATAAGCAACATTTTTCAGAGCTGATTTTATAACTTGGAATGGTTGCTATACAGATGTTATTAGTTGAGGACTATATATATGGCTTAGTTTGATTATGTATTAGTTTGCTGAGTGAACCTAAGCAATCATATTTTTGATACATTAAACTTTATTAATACTGTTGAGACCAAATAAAAGAACAACACAGAGTAAAAACCAAACAAGTAAAGGGAAAAATGAAACTAATATCAGGTGAAATGAAAATTTTAAAAGTTACTGGAGAAAACATCATAAATATTGGATAAAAAATATAGCCAAGTTCAGAAATTAAAGATTGCCAAATCTTTCTTACCATATAGGAAGAAAGATATCAGTATTAACTGTATTATAGCAAGGATTCAAAATGATTACTCATAGCATTTGGGCAAAATACAATTAGCTACTATTGTATCTTGCATACTTCAAAAACTATATTATTCAAGAGAAACAAGTGTTCTCATTAGACCAGCAACAACCATGGCTTACAGCCTGGTCAGGACATTGGAACTTATTGTTCCAATTTTCCCTTGGACATTGACATACAGTAGAAAGTTCACAAGATCGGAAGCATTGTGAAAAGTAAAGTGGTAAAACCAGAAATGCATTTGACTACTCAAAAGACTACTGCTTCTATTTGGGTCAGTAAACTGGCAGTGTTCAGCAATTCAAAAAGGATCTAACCCTTGAAGAGATCCCAAAAATTATGCATGATGGTTTAAAAAGGAGCAAACTGACAAATGTCTTATCAGGGAATAACAGTTATAACAGCTAAACACAACTTCCATTCTCAGAGGATACTTAGATTCAATAAGGCATTTGACTAAGTGGACCACAACTACTACTTGGTAAGACAGAAAAAATGTGAATAAGCACCATCACCAGTGTAATTATAACTAGCTGATTAACTATGCTCAATGTGTAGTCCTTAATGAAATTGCATTTACATGGGGGGAGATATGCAATGAAGTACCTCAAGATTCTGTCTTAGGCCCAGTATGCTTCAACAATTTCATAAACAACTTACATGAAGTTATACAAGGGGAACTCATCAAATTTGCAGATGATACCAAGCTGGCAGGAATAGCCAACACTTTATAATAGAGGGCCCAGCCCCTAAGCTTTGGACCAGTACTGGTCCGTGGCCTGTGAAGAACTGGGCCACATAGCTGAAGGTGAGTGGTGGGCAAGTGAAACTGCATGTTTAAGGACCTAGATTGCATGGACCTCCTCTCCCTACACTCCATAAAAAATAATCTTCCATGGAACCAACCCTGCTGGCAAAAAGACTGGAGACTGCTGCTTTAGAAGATAGGCACAAGACAGACTTGAATACTGGGTCCTATCCAACAAAATGCAATTCAGTGATGAGAAAAGTAAGGTTTTACACAATTCAAATACACAGATAAGAGACTAGACTGTCAGCTAACTTACCTCCAGATGAGCATGCACATGCAATTGCACATGCACGCATGTGCGATTGCAGAGACCCAGTTGGTTTTCGGGCCTCCGCTATACATTCATGCAATTACAGCAGAAAATCCAGCTGGCCTTCGGAGCTCTCCTGTGCATGCACATGCGATTGCTCATGTGTGTGTGAGTGCCTGCGTGCAGCACGGGTGCATTGCACGTGCAAAAGCTGCATACATGCACAGATGGTGCGGTTGCACATGCAGTGCACATGGCACTCGGTGCCAAAAAGGTTTGCCACCACTGGACTAGGCCAACTTTCTAGCCCGCGGGCCAGATGTGTCATGTGCAGGACACGCCCACTCCAGCAAGGCAAAAAATGTAATTATACATTATGGTATGTCACATGACCTGATTGAGTTTGACACCCATGCACTAGGTGATACCTTAGTAGTAACTGTGAGAGGGATCTAGGTGTCCTAGAGGAAAACCACTTAAATATGAGCTAGCAGTGTGCTGTAGCTGCCAAAAAAAGCAATGCAGACCTGGCTGCATTAACAAAGGGATAGAAACAAGGTCATGAGAAGTGTTACTACAGCTATAATGCCTTGGTAAGACCACACTTGAAATACTGCATCCGATTGTGGTGGCCACGAAACAAAAAAGACGTTGACATACTAGAAAGAGTGCAGAGAAGAGCAACAAATATGATTAGAGGATTGGAGGCTAAAACACATGAACACGTACAGGAACTGCGTATGCTAGTCTAAGGAAGAGAACTAGAGATGACATGATAGCAGTCATCCAATATCCAAGAGATCATCACAAAGAAGAGGGGATCAACTTATTCTCCGAAGCACGAGAGGGCAGGACAAAAAGTGACAGATGGAAACCTATCAAGCAGAGATCCAAGCTAGAAACAAGGAGAAATTTCCCAACAGTGAGAACATCAATCAGTGGACCAGCTTGCCTTCATAAGTTATGGGCACTCCATCATTTTTAAAGATGTTGGATATATACCGCCCCCTCTCCCAAAGGGACTCGGAGCAGTGTACAGCCATTAAAAACACATAAGATAATTAAAAATCAATTAAAATAATTAGATTATGACCAATCAATTAAAAATACAGTTTAAAAAATTAAAACTCCATTTAAACAAAAAAACCCATTACTTTAAAAATCAATTAGATATAGTTTAAAATTCAATTAAAATTAATTTTAACCCTCAGGTATCAGGCCAATCTGAAATGGTATAAGGCAGTGATGGCAAATCTTTTAGACACCGAGTGCCCAAACTGCAAGGCACCTGCACGCCAGATACTTGAAGCTGTCCAAAATGGCAAGCTGTCCAAAACACACATGCCCCAAACTGCAAGGCGCATGCATGCGTGCACCAGAAAACTAAAGACCAGCTGGCTGGCAAGAGGCAGGACATCCCAACCCCGGTAGCTCTGCAAGAGGCGAGATCTTTCTCTTCCGTGAGCGTGTTTCGTTGTTTGCAGGGAAACTTCTATTTCCATGCAAATGACAGTGAGAAATGCCTTGAAAGAGATGCAGTGGAGCTGAGTTGGGGCAACTGCAAGTGTGCCCACAGAGAGGGTTCTGCGTGCCACATCTGGCACTTGTGCTATAGGTTCACCACCGCTTGAGCAGGGGGTTGGACTGGAACTCTCCAAGGTCCTTTCCCAACTGCACTGTTTTAAAAGAGCCTTGGTGTCACAGTCGTTAGAGTGCAGTACCAGACCATTCTACTGACTGCTGGCTGCCTGCAGTTTGGCAGTTCAATTCCCACCAGGCTCAAGTTTGACTCAGCCTTCCACCCTTCCGAGATGGGTAAAATGAGGACCCAGATTGTTGGGAGAAATATGCTGATTCTGCAAATGGCTTAGAGAGAACTGGAAAGCACTATAGAGCGGTATATAAGTGCTATTGCTATTCTACTGGATTTTATTTCCCGTTTAGACACGCTGCGAGTGTCTATGTGAACAAAAAAGACAGCAGGGAGGAAAGGAAAAGACAGATCTGCTTTTATCCGGCTTCTAGGCTTCTTACAATTCAACTTCGCTGAACACATGTTGTGCATTGACAATAAAGGATTGAATTATGGAGATCTCAACGAAGCATCCGAGAGCGGATTTGAAAAGGCGAGGAAATGGCTCAAAGGATAACTTTTCCTCCTTTACCTTCACTGCTCGTGGCCTGCGCCCTTCGCGATACTTGGCGCGCGATGCGCATATCGACTGCTGTGCGTGATGCTGGCGGACGCCACCGACCTCCTCCTCCTGCTCACCAGCACCAACCGCCGCCATCTTCACTTCCGCACTTTCTTGTCGCTTCTTCTTCGAAACGTCACCCAAGTCCTACCCTCGCCGGCCGCCGCTCTCCACCACCACACACACCTCCGCAGCACCGACAGCCACTCCAAGGAAAGGCGGAATGAAATAGACGAAGAACCACCAAGCGAGGAAAACAAGGAGCCCTGGCAATTTATCCAATCACAGCAGAGGAAAAACGCTTGAGCCTCCAATGACAGTTAGAACTACCTAGGGCGGGGGGGGGGGGGAGCGAGAGAGAGAGAGAGAGGGGGGCAGCACGGTACGGAGCCGGATGCCGGAAAAAATAATTCCGCCAGTCTGATGACGCTCAAGAGTCGCGACATTCTGTAGTTTTGCCTTTTAAGGTGGCTGGTTCTGGTACCTGGCCGTGGATGGCCGGAGGGTCAGCGGTGATGTTGGGGGCAGGAGGATTCGGAATAGCCGCGGCGAGCGTCTCCTTGAGCGGCGTCAAGAACTGCTTTCTGCATTTGCCGCCTGGGCTGGTTTCCTACCTCCGGCTGCAGCAGGTACAAGGAGTTCAGGAAGGTGTCCACCGACCTCCATTCGTTCTTTTGTCCCGTGATTACTGAGCTTGAACTGTTCATTCACATCCACAGCACACCTTTTCTGAGCAACCTGTTTTCACATTCAAGTATGGGGCTGTTGGCACCTTAGATGAGCCATGGAAGGGGACTCTTGCCTGATTCCGGGTAGTATAAAAGGGCAAATTTATCAGAATAACAGACGGTTTGTCATCCAACCCTCTGCCCAAGCAGGACACCCTTACCCTCTTCATTAGTTATGCTAAGTAAAAGCAGTTATTTGCCCCAGACCAGGGGTGGGCAATTGTGGCTCTTTTATGACTTGTGGACTTCAAATCCCAGAATCCCTGGGCAAGGCAACCTAAATAAAATGGAAGAAATGTTTTGAAGAGTAAGTGTAAGGAACCTTTACACTTCAAAATGTTTCCTCCGTTTTATTTAGGTTGCCTTGCCCAGGCATTCTGAGATTTGAAGTCCACAAGTCATAAAAGAGCCACAATTGCCTGCCCCAGACGAAAAGGAGATTTACAGCTGTGCCTTGTGGAAGTTTCTTGACCACACTATGGAAATGATACGTTATTGTCCTTTTCTGAGGATATTAATATCACTTTGACATAGAGTATCTTGGTGCTTTCTCCCAGCTAAGCATTCACCTGATCTTGCTGGGCATTTTGTTTGCGAAATTTGCCAATAGTAGGTGCTGCCGCCCATCGGGGATTACTTGTATATGACACCAAATATCATGAAAGGGAAAGTTGGTGTTTTGTTACTATATTTTTCAAGCATTGCAGTATTGAGAATAATCTGCAATGAATTGTAACTTTCTGCATCTATTAAAGGAATAGGAGTTTTAAATCTGATATAGTATACTTTATCTCTTTTTTTTCCTGTTAGACCTGTGGATTCCCCCACCCCCACCCCCACACAAAAGTATGGTAAATGCTGTTAAGAATTAGTTTTTATTTATCATTTGGAAAAATACATAATATCTATGAGATGGTATCTTAGGGCAGTGTAATAATTATCAGAGGGACAGGAGTTCTGTATTAACTTTGGAAATACTCTGAAAACAAAGAGCTAAAGCTGAAATTACTAAATTCCAGGCCATCAAACTATTGGCCCTCTGACTCTACCCCAAAACTGTTTAGAACTGGTACTCTATAAGGAAAATATTTATTTTGCATCATTATGCTTTTTTCCTTCTGTTCACAATATGTAAACAATAGTAATAGTTACCTCTTCAAAACTCTAGTAGACTGAACCTAGTTCAGTGCTTGTGGGAAGAATTAGATTAAGAACTCTTAACAACAAATTAAGAAACCTGAAACCATGCAAGACTGTTAACAAAATATGATGTATCATTTGTGCTTCCGAGACTTAAAAATGTGCAGGTGATATATGATGTAGTATTTGTGCATATATGCAAGGCTGAAAAAAGAGCAGCGTAAATTCTATTAACCCATAAAAGCAGGAAACATTTTTTTTTAATAATAAAATAAAATATGAAATTCAAACCATGAGTATTTTATAAATAGAAGGCTTGATTGATTGATTGAGTCAGTTACTCTTAACCTAACCAACTGCCATAATGTTATTGTTGCACGAAAAATCAGAGGAGGAAGGTGTGTTAGGTATGTTTGAGTTATATGTTAAAAAGCCGGGATAAAATACTAAGATTAACAAGTGAATTAAGTTCTTATGGGACTTTAGGGTGCAAATTGACAAGCATCTTGTTGATAGATGTACTGATTATTGAATATAATAATTACAGATGTAATAATGATATAATAATTATTGAAAAGAAAAGACTTTGATATTTTGATGTTGCTAAACTAGGTAATGCTAGGATTGAGAAAAAATAGTGAGGAAAATTACAAAATCCAAGTGTTACAAATCAAATTTGAACACTTTTGGAAAAAGAAATCTCTTGTTATACCAATTTGATTGGAGCTCTCAAACTGATTCCTTGATATCTGGAAATATTGAATTTATCAAATCAGAACACCCTGATTTTACAAAATAAAACCCAAACCCACTCTTGCTTGGACTGGCCCTGTTTGTTTAATAAAAAAATATTTATTTTTTAAATTCATAGGATCAAATTGTGAAAGCTTCTTGGGGGAATCAACCAGTATTCTTGGGTTGGATGGAAATCAGACATTATCGTCAAACAGAAGAAAACATTGTTGAAATAAATTGTCAATTAGCAGACAAGCTTGGTATCAAAGATGGACAACAGGTTTGAAATGCAATCTTCTATTTATATACTTAGAGTAGGATATGAAGTTGATTATATATGGAATGTATTAGTTATTAGTTTCAAAATCTGGCTTCTTATTGAATTATCAAATTGTCTACAGGTTATGCTTAATAAAATACGAAGACCTAGCAAATATATTTCAAATAAATAACATAGTTAACTTTTGAAAGATTGTTGTATACATTCACTATTAATTTATTTGCTTTGCTCTTGCAAAGTACATAAACATCAAATGCATTTCTTATGGGATATGCAGTCATGATGCACAAACAAAGAACTGCAAACAACAAAGAATATTGCTTGAAAGAAACATGCAGAAATAATACAGGTATTCCTCAACCGAAGACTATAATGGAACCTGCCCATTAACATTCAGAAGTCATGAGAATTATTAAATGAAGTGCCCATGTGCTCACCTCATTTACAGAGTCCTGTTCTTTCTTTTTTTCCCAATGCAGACATTAAATGAATGTGCAGGTTGTTTAGTGAAACACAGAATCCCTGGGGAGCCCCTAGGAGGCCTAGCATAGGTCATGCCCTGAACGTCCCAAAACTCTCCCATCACCTTAGACATTCAGTGTGCCACTTCCCACCCCTTGGGATCCCTGCAGACTTTGTGTCTATTTGCCCCACACCCTTGCCCACCATACCCCACACCCTTGTCATCCCATGTCATCCATTGTGCACTTACCTTTTAAAGAACTCTGGAGTTTGGTTTAGGAAAAGGAAGGAGGGTAGTCAGCTCTGTTTCTGAACCCATGTGGCACAATCCTGAAAGCAGCTTGGGGACAGCCACATTCAGTTGTGGGAGCTCTGAAAATGATGACCGCTTCTGGGTTCCTACCACACAGCGTAGGAATGGAATGCTTCTTTAACATGAGCACCAGAGAGTTGTGATGAACAGGGAACTTTCCAGAACTTGCATTAGGGAAGCAGAACAAGCCTCTTCATTCAGAATAAAAGAATTGGAAGTGACCTTCTAATCCAACCCCCTGCTCAGGCTGGAAACCCTAAACCATTTCAGACAAATGGTTGTCCAATCTCTTCTTAAAAACATCCAGTGTTAGAGCACCCACAACTTGGAGGCAAGTCGTTCCACTGATTAATTGTTCCAACTGTCAGGAAATTCCTTCTTAGTTCTAGGTTGGTTCTCTCTTTGATTAGTTTCCACCCATAGCTTCTTGTCCTGCCTTTGGAGAATAGCTTGACACCCTCTTCTTTGTGGCAACCCCTTAGAATATCTTGAAACATAGCTATCACTTCATCCCTAGTCCTTCTTTTCATCAAACTAGACATACCCAATTCCTGCAACTGTACTTCATATGTTTTAGCCTTCAGTCCTCTAATCATCTTTCTTGCTCTTCTCTGCACTCATTTTGGAGTCTCAACATATTTTTTATTACGTGGCAACCCAAACTGGAAGCAATATTCGAAGGGTGGTTTTACCAAGGCATTATAAAGTGATATTATTACTTGACATCATCTTGATTCTATCACTCTATTAATGTAGCCTAGGACTGAGCAATGTGATTGGACCCTAGAAGTGGATGCTATTTTCTGGTCAGCCTCATTGAACTGTGGAAGCTCTGTAAATGGCAGCTACTTCTGGGATCACACCACATGGCTCAGATTTAAAAAACCTTGTTCTGTTTCTCTATTACAAGTTTTGGAAAGCTCCTCATTGGAGTTCATGTTAAATAAGCAGAACAAGCCTATTCGTTCCTGGGCCATGTGACACAATTCTGAAAGTGGCCACTATTTTTAAGGTAGCCACAATTCAGTGCAACTGACCAGAAAGGTGGCTGTCTCTGGGATCACACAAATGCAGGCTAGGAGCAGAGTAGCCTCTCTTCTTTCCTAACCCAAGCTATGGAGATTTTTCAAAAAGTAGAGGGTGTCGGGCATGGTGAGATGGAAAGCAGGCCTGCCATGTCCAGGTGAGGAGGTAAACAGGTGGATTCCTGTAATGTCCCTATATTTGGTGATAAGAATGAATGACTATAGAGTACTGCAGTGGCTGTAACTTTGGAACTGGGGTGTCTGTAGCTTTTGGGTGGTCTGCTGTAACTTTGAACAGCTGCTAAACAACCAGTGGAAAGTTTAACTTCTTCTTTCAGCTGTTCCCATTAGGGATCGCCATAGCAAATCATCTTTTTTCACCTAACTCTTCTTGGGTCAGATTTTCTTGTCTAGAATTATTTTCAGTGGCCTTATTGTGAAAATATTGAAAATACCGTAATTTAATTATATTTCTTATCTGCCAGGTATTCCTTGAACCCTGTTCTCAGGTTTTATCCTGTCAGCAAGTAGAAGTAGAACCAATTTCAGCAGATGATTGGGAAATACTGGTAATTAAAGAGGGTTTTTTTTTATATAATATTTTTTTCTACTCTTGTCTATTGCACATTAACTAAACATGCAATTTTATTTGTTAAATCATTTTTGTGTCTTCATTTTGTTGCAAACTTCTCAGTCAGGATCATATTTTTTTTATCATTCTGTAAAATGATTATAGGAGCTGCATGCATTGTCCCTCGAAAGGCATCTTCTTAATCAAATTCGAATAGTATTTCCAAAAGCTGTCTTCCCAGTGTGGGTTGAGCAACATACTTGTATCTATATCAGGATTGGTAAGTCATTATGCAAGACTTTATCAGATTTAGAGAGATAATTATAAGTTTAATGTATATTAACATTTATAAGTTTAAAATTAATGTATATTAACATTTCTCTTTTTATTTTAGTTACTCTAAAACCCCCTGCTCTTTATGGAAGACTTGAAGCTTGCACAGAGCTTCTTGTATCTCCTAAATTACGGCAGTATGAAGGTAGTTCTGCCACGTTGCCTTCCCTGAAAGATGGCATTATGCAGGAAGATGTCCCTGAAACTGAATTAAAACCAAGGAAAAGAAATGAGAAACCATGCTCCAAAGAAACACATTTAAGTAGGCAATTTCAGCAGCATCAGCCAAATGCAAAGGGATCGCTGAGCTCAAATATTTTCCCAAACATTTGGAATTTACTTGGGAACATTTTCTTTTATAATTCTGAAAAGAAAGATGAGCCTTCTAATGGTATTGATGAACTGAATGCTGCTAAAAATCATCTGTTAAACTTGATTGAGGTGGATTCTGTCTTTAGGGTATGTCAGAAACAGCTTCCCAGCATGAAAAATATGCTGGAAACAAGCACATTTCAAGAATACAACACCGTCTTTGTTTTTCCATGGAATGAAGTATTTCCTGTTTTGGAAGCTAATACTCAAGTTTCTTATGGGAAAATTAGTAAACTACTTTCTCCGAAACAGCAGATGCAAGAGTTAAAGTATCATCTAACATCAAAGAAAGAGAAACATCTGTCTAATACAGAAGACCAAAAGCGATTTACTTTGAGTAAGGATCAAGAATCTAATGAGTTTTCTATTGTGCAAATAATATGGAATGGATTTGAGGATCTAAAGGATGCCATAATGTTCAATAACAATGTGGAGCAACTGCATGTTGGAAGAATTTGGGTTAGTGAAATTTATGAAGGATAGAAGGAAAATCATTATATTAGGCTCATTAGCATTTTAAATCCATTTTTGATGAGTTGCTGATTGATTAGCATTGGAGAATTAAAATATTTTACCTAAAATTAAGCTGAATTAAATTTTAATGCTTATTCAGAAAAAAATGTTATTTTGAGTGCTGGGCCATAATCTCCAAACTATAATGCTTAAGATAGTTCTTTTGTAGTTAGTGAGCATTATATTCTAATCCAACTTTAAATAAAATAATTCAAATAATTTCAATTTAAAAGTACTAATTTAGTTCACTTTGTTAATTTCAAATATTTATGTACCTTCCTAAATCAAGTCTTAAAGTGGATTAAAGTAGCAAAACAAAAATCGGTATTTTTCATTTGTTTTTGTTATTTAGGCAACATTTCTGCTGCAAAAATAGGTTACAAGTTAATAAATAATGTGAGAGCCAGTTTGGTAAAGGCACAAGGTTAGAAAAGCAGCAGACTGTGAGTTAAAGTCTTAGCCATGAAAGCCAGCTGGGTGACTTTGGACCAGCCACTGTCTGTCAACCTACCTCACAGGGTTGATGTTGAGGGAAAATAGGAGAAATGTGCATTGGATATGTTCACCACCTTGAGTTATTTGTAAAAATAATAAAGTTGGGATACAAATAATTAAACCAGATCAAATCAATTAATAATGGTGATGCATTACAATGCAAGGAATCCTTCATTTCCTTTGAGAGAATTGAGAAAGCTGTTAACATTTTAACTACAATTATAGTCTTTGAATAGCTTTGAAATCTTAAATTGCCTTAATTTCTTTCTTTCTCCAATTTCTATACTAATCATCTCACCTAAGTGAGTCTACACAAACCTCACTACTGTACAAGTGACTACATCTTATGAAAAATTAAAGTGTTTCTATATCAGAGAAGGAACTGTTTGTGATTTTCATTTTGTATTTCAGATACCTGAGCGGCTGAGAAAGAAGCTACATATAGAAATGCATGCTGCTGTCAGAATCAAATCAATCAGTTCAGATCCTAAAATTCCAACCTCTCTTAGACTACAGCCTGAACGTACTTTAGTGAGTTTGATCTTATTGATAAACTATTTCCAGTATCTTATTGTCTACTTACAGATTTCGCTTCAGTGCTTCTCATGCGCCTATCTCTGCTCTTTTGACTACCCTGTAAACAGTACACCATGGTAACCAATGATGCTGGTGGCTCAAGTAGAAGCCTGAGGCCTTCAGCAGCCAGCTGCTGCTTCCCCTAGGCCTCTACTTCAGCTCCAGTATTACCACGGCCACCAAGGAGTGTCACCTTAAGTCAGGGGTGTCAAACTCAAGGCCTGGGGGCCAGATCTGGCCCACGGGATACTTAGATCTGGTCCGCAAGGCTGCCCTGGAAACAGCGAAGGACTGGCCCACAGTACTTCTGCCAACAAAAACAGCCCCAAGCTCCATTTTCGGCTGCCACAGCTTCTTGCAACCCTCTGCCACTGAAAACAGCTCAGGAGGGCTGCACATGGATCACAAGAAGGGGACATGTGGCCTTGGTGGAGAAGGTCTGGCATACATAGGGCCAGGCCAGATATTCTTTATCAGCATTGGAAGACGATGGTGGAAGTCACGGTATGGCCGATCACAGGTCAGCTGTGGCAGCTGAGTCCTTGCATTGTGAAGATAGAGTGGCCAGGGCTTGAGATAGAATGGGGCTTGAGTAACACTACCTAGTGGTGTTGGTGCTGAGATAGAGGCCAAGGCACAGTAGTGACTGCTGAAGGCCATAGGCCTCTACTTCAACCCTAGTGCTGCCGCCACCATCACCAAAGAGTGCCACTCCGCAAGGCAACCAATAGGAGAGAGATGGGGAGGAGATAGGTGGGGGGATGGGGGGGAGTTGAAGCAACTCTATGGTCATAAATGTGAGCAGACTGCCAAGTGTCTGAATTTTGATCACATGACTCATGTATCAGCGGTAACTGGGCATCATTACGATTCATTCAGTGCTTCTATAACTTCCAACAGTCACTGAAAGAATGGTAGTTAAACGACGGCTACATGTAATTATATTTTTCTATTAATTTCTGCTACATTTGACTTAAGTTCAAATATTTCATTGATAATATTTTTCTAGCAACTTCTGTCCCATTCAGTCCCAATTATTCAAAGATAATATCTTAAGACGAGCCATCTCTTATTGAACTCTGAAATGGATTAAACCTCCCTAAAAGTTGCAGTTTTTTAAATGAATTCTTTGTCCAAAGTTTTGTCAAATGAGTATCTGAATATTATTATTTATAAGCCTAAATTTACTGAACAGCCATAAATGAATGACTTACACTCCACTCCAAAAGTGCTACATGGACACAGAAAGGTCATGGCTTTCCAATGATTCATCAGTTGTTCTCTGTTCCTTCTTTCATCCTTACATGATCATATCACAACTTGCCCATATTTCTCCAATTTTTTCTAGCAATTCTCTAGTGTGGTGGAGAAAGTTACGTTGATTTTTTACTTAAAAGGAGCATGGCAGGAATTCTGCCAATATAACTATATTCCCATATGTTCAGTTCAACAGAGTTAGTAGAAATTGGTATGTTTAATTTAGTTCATACATTTTATTTTATTTTATTTTATTT
>JAEANM010005592.1:0-19448 GCA_017656035.1 Myanophis thanlyinensis
CACAGGGTGAAATATTGTTTATATTGTTTTTGTTTATGTTATGTTGTTTATTATTAAAATAAATAAAATTTAAAAAATATATATTAATGCCTATTTTTGGAGAAAATGAACTTTGGATGGTTCCAAAACATACTAGAATAGTAAATATCTGGTTTATATAAAATTATTTTCAATTAAATGCCTTCACTTTCCTTCTAAGAAACTAATATGGAATTCTCCGGACTAGTGAAAATACAGCATGTCTGGCATGAGCTGTAAGATTTAATTAGTTGAACAGATTAAGGCTACGGCAACCATCTGTAGTTGGACACTGGAGGCATATCTCACATTAGTAGAGAACAGAAGATTTGTCTGCCAATGTTGCTGTGACTATGGGAGCCCTAGACTAAAATAAAATTTGAAAATATCTAGCATTCATTTTAATTAGAAAAAATACAAAAACAGTACCAAATATAATATTAGATATACAAGCAGTCAGATTCAATCCAAGATAAAGCAAGCCACTTTTTTCTATATTGTTCTACTAAGAAGCTGAACATAGCTGTAGTTTCAAACAGCAGGAATGTTTAGCAATTGGCAGTTTTTAAAATGTGGCTTGATGATAAACTAATATTAGGAATGCAGAAATCAATTTTCCACTTTTGTATAATCCAGCCATGGAGAATTCAGAATAATGCCCCTTTTAGAAACATTCCCTTTCAAAACTAAGCCCACTTTTTCTTTTAGAAAACTTGAATTTTATTTTGAGATGCCAAATTCAAATTCAAGCCCTCCATTATACTAGTTTCCTATGGCTGTAAGTCTTTAAACTGGATTTGGACTCAACAGTTATATACTTCAGAACATATATTATATACATTATCATTTTATATAGCACAGTATATGAAAAAATGTCCTGAAACATTTTATATTATATTACATTTTATATAATCTGGTCTTTTAAATTATATTTTAAATAATAAAATTATATTATCTGGTCCAATTACATCTCATATCCCTGTTTCTGTTTATAATCTGTTTATTACATTTTCCCAACTTTAACTTTCAATTACATATTTTTAACAATGTTTCATCATCATTACTAACTTTCATATATTTTACAATTCGGTTGCATCTCTTAAAATAACAATAAGAGTAATACAATACAACTAAACTCTAAATTTGTTTTCTAACCAATTGTACCATCTATCCCACACCAGATAATACTCTGATTCTATTTATCTTTTAGCTCCACAGTTATCCTATACATTTCAGCACAATCAAGCACTTTTTTTGATCACCAATTTATCCACGGGCATAGAATTTTGCTTCCAATTTTGATCAAATCCCAGTCTAGCTGCAGTCAGTATATGGAATATAAGATAAAATGCTTCTTTATTGTAATTCCCTCTTTTTATCCCTAGTAAGAAGAGTTCGGATGTCAAGAACTGATTGCATTGCTGATGTTGTGTGGAACCCTGACATTGGGTTTAAATTCAATTGTTGGTTGTTATTTCCTCCAACCATTTTTTAATTTTGAGCTAATATTTCCTTGCTTCTTTGCATGACCACCACATATGGAAATAGGTTCCTTGATTGTATTTATACTTCCAGCATTCTGCCGATCTATTGGGGGACATTTTTGCCAGTTGAGCTGGGGGTAAGTGCCAGCAACAGAACATTTTGTACAAATTTTCCTTATAAGTTGCTGATATTGTTAATTTGTGATTTTTCCCCATAAGTTTTCCCAATCCTCTAATTGTATATTATATCCAATTTTTTTTGCCAAGGCTATTATCATCTCCTTTACCATTTCATCTTCCATTTTGTATCTCAGTAAATAACTATAACTGTTTCTATTATCTCCAAATTTCTGTTTTCCTGCAAGAATCTAAATAGTTCATTTTGTTTCTATTTTGATTTATTTCTATTTTATTCTGTTTTGATACCAGATAGTATCTGCTGTTGCATGTTTGATATAGCCAGGCCACAAGAGATTGAAGCATGTACCTTGCAAAGCTGAACTGAGCTCAGAATGGCTGTCATCTTCATTTCCAGCCCTCTGCTAAGATTCTCAGACCTTCTCTGCAGAATCACTTAGAGAAACTAATACAATTACAGTTTACATGTTGCATTTTCTATCCAACATATCCTACATTGAGAAATATCAGTGACACATGGACACATCAACATCTTGTTTCCTGGAGTGATCACTAGAAGCCTCACCCCCATCTTTTTTCCTGCTTCATGGTTATGAAGAAACTGGAAGCTTTGGTTTGCATTGCTATCCTCACATTTTCTTTCCTTCATATGTAGATCATATATGTAGCCCCTGGTTAACGATGGTAATTGATACTGGAATTTCCATCACTAAGTGATGCAGTAATAAAGCGTGACATCATATGACTGCATTGGTTAATGACAATAGTCCTGATTGCTCTTGTAACTCCAGATTGTTAAGTGAGGATCTCATATGCTGACATGGGGTTACAACATGGGGTTATAACTTTCCACATGGGAAGAGGCAGGAATCCAAGGCAAGCAGGTCAATGGGTGAGAGCTACAGGGATGGGGAAGTTGCTGCAGGCAGTTGCTGGTATTGGGAAGCACAGATGGGGTCAATGGGTGGGGATGGATGGGTCACTTGAAAATGATAATTCTGAATTTTGATCATGTGACTGTAGGAGCATTGAGATGGCAGGAACTTTGAAGAACAATTGCATTGTTTTTCAGGATCGTCATAACTTGGAACACATGTTCAACAAACAGATGTAACTCAAGGACTACCTGTACCAAAATGTGGAACATATTGAAGCTAATGAAAGTAGTAAAACCAGTCTTCTATACACTGTTTAGAATGAACAAAAAACTTTTCTGTAAGAACTCAGTTTGGACAAAAACCAAAGTGAATTAGAACAGGGAAGACAATAAACAATAATGTTTATTGTTTCTGTATCTCTTTTAACTTATACAGCAATTATATTATAAAACTATCAGGACTGGAACAGGTGACAGTTGAAATAAAAATTGAGAATTTGAAACATTTATGTGAAATAAGCAAACAATGGTATTTCATTAGCCCAAAGTAAAGAAGACTTAGAAGAGCTGATTATAAAAATGGAAATGATGAAAAATCTGGAATAATGTTAAATATTACAAAAGAAAAAAGTTATATTTACCCAACACTTACTCAGTTTATAGAAGATTGTACTGAACAGAATGTAATAAATTTTGTTTTCTTGGGCTCATGGACAATTAATGATGTACTGTTGACTGGTATACTTGAGAATTAATTACAGAATTAAATTAATGACAAATAAGGTTATGAAGGATGTGGATATTTCAATGACAAGAAAGATCAGATTCAAAGAATAGAGTTTCTATGTGAAGTAATGTGAATTTGATTCAGAGAAGGGGAGAGGAATGCTGAACCTACAGAAAAGATATCTGAGTCCCAGAAAGGTAGAAAGCATGAGAAAGAAACTCAAAATAATTCTGTTTTGATTGTATTATGTATAATACAATACAATTCAGTTAGGTATAAAATGAAGTAAAGGTTTTGACAGGCTTTTAAAATTCTGTGTGCAGTTCTCTAGCTGCATTAAAGTACATCCCAAGGCTTCTAGCTACTCTTGTTACCCGATCTTGACTACCTCAAAGAGCTGACATAAATTTTGATGGCTGTATTAATCTCTCATTGGAGAGGTGTTGGAGCTTGCCTTCTAGATGTAGATAGCAACAGATCCTCCAGACAATCTGCTGCTTGCAGAACAAATGGCTAGAATATTGCAGCATCAACAACAAGTAGATACACAGATAAAAAATTTGTACAATGTGGCAATGCAACATCTGGGACAAAGTCAGTAGAATTTTCTACAGATTGGGCTCGTGTTACTTTTGTTCTTAGTTTACTGAACAAAGGAGAACCAGATGGGTGTTTCCATTCATGGAGAGTAACAGTTCAATCCAGGTTACTGTAAACATTTCATGAAAAAATTTAGAAGTGTATCTGATGAGTGAGCAGTGAAAACTATCAAGACAATCTGAAAACAAGCTATCAATTTGCCAAGCATGTGAATACATCACTATTTCCAGTTGTGTGATAGAGAATGATTAACAAATTTAAGGATTTGAAAGAATTATTTCAGTGCTATCTAGTAATTGATGACAGATTAAAGAAAATAAGGCATGGTGGAATAATAAAGGGGGATACTTTCATATCTCTTATCATCTCTTGATATCTCAAATGCCAACAGTGTAGAGCCCATTCATACAGAACTGATGAGAAGGTCCTTCTAGACAGCCAAAAAACAATGAAGGCAAGTTTGTGTTTTTACTGTACAGGATATAGTGATGATTTGGCCTGCTAAACTTCCTTGCTCAGAATTGACTAGAAATGTTGCATCTGTAGAAACACGAGTGATGTTGTAAATAAATACTCAAATTACTCCAAAACTTTGTTCTTCACAAACATCCCTTCCAAAAGTTTCATAACAGATAATCAACTGGAACTTTGAGATAAAAATATAGAAAATCCCATGCAGTTGAAGAATATTGATGATAGACCCTTAAATCAGATCCCATATTGCAATGTACAGATTCTTTACAACTGAAAATAAATGACTACAGAGAACTCTTGCAATGGTAATTGACTATTTCAAATATCAATGAAAGTATATCCAGTGTTTATTTTTCAGGAATGGCCTCCATGTCTTTTCTCTTATAGAAAAGGGATATGAGGTGTGTTATATTTTGGTTCTACAGGTAGGAGGAGAAGGCTTGAATATGGTTGACTGAAAATACTATCCAGATATGGAGTGATCTTGGAAAGAGATCAGAGATGTTCACTCACTATAACTTGTCCATCAATTCCATCTGAAATACCCATGCAAACCTTGTCCCTCAGAATTGCCTTTGGAATAAGATAATTCATTGCTTTCGGCCTCATCAGTCTCTTTACTTGTTGTTGCCCAGCAACAAGAGGGAGGGAATACATTCCAGCTTCATCTAAATCTTTCAGATTTGTCAATTGACCTTGATCAGCTGTCCATCTTCAAGCCTTGGAGGAGGGAGTGACTCTGATGGTGGAGGTGTTGTGAAGGAAGTGGTCTTGAAAGATGTTTAAGAGAAGGGAATGCTGAGACATTTTAATCCTGGGAAAGTTAAAAAAAAGTGTGAGAAACTCAAAACAATTCAGATTGTTTTAGGTACAAGTTTAAGTTTAAGAGGGCTTTGGCAGGCTTTTAAGATTGTTACAAACTGCATTAAAGTACATTCCAAAATTCATAGTGATACCTATTTCCTATTCTAAAAGTACTATGAGTGCTAGACTGTATTAGACCAAGTAAATTTGTCTGTTCCAAGTGACGATTAGCAAGGAGAAACATATGTACATATGAATAAAAGCTGGACTATAATAAATTATGCTTGGCATGCCTTTGGAGGAGACTTCTGCTATTATTAGAAAGAGATCATGTTGGCAAGCTTTCTTATATAGTTACCTAGAGTTAAACACAACTTAATGGCAAATATTTCACATCATACCCAAAACACATTTTAATTGCCCTTTGTTAAAACAAACAGTTAATTTCACCATGGTATTTTTAACTGGGATGGATTCACAAGAAGTGTAGTTAAAGCTTCTAAATACATTCCTGGAGACCTGATGTAGGAAAAAGGAGAAATGAGGACATGAATCAATCATTTTATAACTTTATGTAACTTTATAACTGAATATTACTTGCAGCCTTGGTGCAAACCTATTTTCAGCCAAGCCTCATGAGATATGGTGAAATGGATGGCAAACTCCTTGTTGATTACTAATAGTAATCAAGAATATAACTTACAAATTTGAAGTGATGTGAAACATAGTAACAATTATGAAAGCTGATAATTTTATATTTTTATTTGGGGAAGGAGAAAAGTGATCCTCAGATAGTCAGTATTTTACATTAAGTGTTGATGGGATTTACTAATCAGCAAGCATCTACCAGAGTGCACTATTGGTCTTATTTCTTTCATTTTCAGATCAATATTTCTTACAAAACTGAAATAGACTTCTCATTGCCTAAATCTACACTTTCTGCACCTTTTGAGTTTGTGCCAGAAAACAACAAGATGTAGATATTATTTAACATCTGACCTTATTCATTATTTGGGATATGGGGGGGGGGCAAATTAAACAATTGATGGAAAAATGCAAAGGTATATTCAGCAGATGTAAATAATAAAACAATGATCCTATGTTCATAAACATACATATAGCCAATTTTACATTATGTGGCATTAATAATTGCATATAACTGATATTGATCTGTTATTTGTGGTCCAATACAACTGCCTCTGGCCTCAAATAGTAATCATTATTTTAGTCTCTATTTTGGCTTTGGTGCAATGCAAGCCTGTTTAAGCATCCTACTGATATTTTAAAATCTGAGTTTTAAAGAACAGTTCCTTCCCCAAACATTTACCTTCAACTTTGGAAAAATAAAAAAGACATAAAAAGTTTTTTGCATCTCAAGGAAGAAACCAATTGTACGGCTGTCATAGCATCAGAACATATTCCAGGGGTTGTCGGTTGGCTAAGGAGGAAATTGTTTTGATCATAAATCAGCAATTTTAGATTGTAAGTATAAAATATTTGCTTGAGTTTGACCAATCTCGATATAAAATTTCTATATTTATTGTTTCTGGAATTTTTTGGGGTAAAGATGATCAGGGGATTAAATATAAAAGGAGGTTTGGTACAGCATGAAATACCTTTCTAGGAAACAGTTCAGCTTGCTTTCTTCTTTCTGGTCCAGTAACCCTGTGAAATGTGTCCCTTCTGTGCAGCTAGCAACCATCCCCAAGGTGTTGTAAAATTAACTAAATGGTCTCCAAAACAATAAATAGAAGTTAGCTTGTTGCAAATTGCTTGCCGACAATCTAAGTATGTGGAGCCTAGAAAATAAATTTGTCAGGCTTGTTTGTGAAATAAAAGTTGAAAAGGAAACTATTACTTTGTCCCAAGATTCTAAGAGCTAAATTTTGAGCACATGTAAATTCCATTGATTAATTCTTTTTTTAAAAGGTGGAAAACCACTTTCTTATGAAACCGATCTCTCTAGCAGGTACCATAATTTAAAATATAGTAATCTCCTACCAGTCTAGATGCATTACCTGGCCCGTGTGATGATGAAACATTAGAATATAGATAATGCCCATTATCTGTTCATTTTAGGTTTGCTGTTTTGGGTTTAAACACTTCAGAACTGGTTGCTATAGAATGTAAAAGAGGATATTCATTGCATGGATAACCAGAGTACCATTGGGATTCAGAGAAAGTCCTTAAAATATAGGCCAGACTTCTTCAACCTGGTACTGTTCAGATATGTTGGATGACAAGCTCCATAATCCCCAAACAGCAAATATTTGGCTGAGTATCACAGAAAATTTATTCAAATACATCTGGATGACATATGGTTGAAAAAGGATTAGTATAGGCTATGTGGCAATCACTTTATGGATTGAAATAATGCAGGAGATTTAGACCTTATTATTTCATAAAGCAAGACTGAGAGCAATGTATTCATTTGCCCTTTCCTTTCTCTGTTTATCAGGTATAAAGCAAAGTCAGAGCAATACTCTACATTTAGGAGTACCCCAAAATCATTACTTATTTTATTATTTCCTGCTCATCTTCTTTCAAAGATACTCTAGGTGGCTTATAGCATTAAAAGCATTAAAATAACTAAATATAAATATTTCCAAAATCTTTTTCTATCACCTTCCCTAAGAAGGAAAGATGAGGAACTGAACAAAAATTGTCCAGGCAGGTCGGATAAAGGGATTTTTTTTTTTAAGGAGGGGTGATTCAGGGTATCCTCAAAAGGCCCTGGGAGTGTCCCCTTCTGCAGTGAGAAATTTATCATTGCTTGCATCCACATGCTAATCACTATCTTGGAGTTTGGGGCAAGGTGGGATGATGATCAAATTGACAGGTGATTGCACTGACAGCATCAAGGACCCTCTGTGCTTCATCAGGTGCAACAGGATCAAATTGTTCCCAGATAACCAGGCATGGCATTTTCCTGGGAATTTCACACAGACCTGTAACCATGCATGGGGTCCACTGGGAACAAATCCCAGTGACAATTTCGCTGCACACATGTTGTGCATTTGAACAAATTCCTCTATGCAGCCTTGAAGATGATCAACCAAGTTCCCCTCTCCCAGAAGGGACCAGGTGATCCAGAACAGGGCTGCAGGGTGACACTCTGTGGATGCAATACACGGGGAGATGTAATGCTGTTTCAACTCTCTTACTGCTACAAGACAGGCCTTAATGGTGGCTCTAAGTCATCTTAATTCAATTCAATACTTTATTGTCAATGCACCTTTATTGTCAATGCAGCGAAATTGAATTTCTCCAGTTGCAGTCGGCTTTCGTTTTCCTCCAGCACTGGTCTAGGTGTCTCTTAACCCTTTTCAGAATTTGTAACTCATCCTTGATAGATTGTTTAAATTATTTCATCAAGACAGCAGCTTTATAATGTATCTTTCCTCTGGTTTTTTTTTAAGGAAAGTCTTATTAATCAAAGTTTTTAACATATGACAATCCTATTATTATAGTCACTTGGCTCATATTTTCTATTTTATTGTAATCTGAAAGGTATTGGCTTTGGCTAAGTCCAACAGTTCTGAGTTTCCACATCTAGGAAACTTATTTATCTTTTTTATTTATTTGATTTATATCTGAATTTTCCTCTAGGAGAAAGACATAATGGGGAATTCTCATTATTTCATTTCATAAAAACCTGTGGGAGAGAGAGAGAGAGATAGAGGAATAAAGGGAGCGGGGGGGGGAGAAGGAGAGAGAGAGGGAGGGAGAGAGAGAGGGGGGAAGAGAGAAAGAGAAACCTACCCAAGTCTTAGTCAAACAATTCAATCATTGCATCTCACACCCACATTTACATCAATATTTTAAATGGCTTCTGCAAAATCACCAGTCAACTCTTTAAAAAGATAGCAAGGAGGAGTGTGTGTGTGTGTATTGTGTGTGTGTGCGTGTGTGTGTGTTGTGTGTATGCTGGAAATAATTTAAATTCATTGGATAAATGTTTGATTGATGTTATTAGGATGCTATCTTTTAATATTCAAATTCTTCCTCAAGTTTTCCATCTATACAGTTTTTAAAAACCTAATTGAAATTAAGCTGATTACAAGACAATTTTTGTACTAATTATTTTAATTATAGGCTTTTAATGGAAAATCATTGCTGAAATAAAAAAAAACCCATGAAAATGGAAATTTGTAATGATAGCTGTACTTGATAGTACTTGTGAATAACTATTGGGAACATTTATGATTATATTTGAGGAACTGAAAACTCCATGGCTACAGATAAATTGTATTCACTGGAGCTGCAGTGTGGATCAAATACTTCCAATTCTGTTTTTGTCTGGATGTCATAGATTACAACTCCTATAATTCTTCAACAAGCATAAATGACTATCATATCAACCAGGAACTTTTGAACTATTCTCAAGAAATCTGGATGGTACTGGGACAGAGAAAACTAGCATATTGTCTAGCAAAGTAGTTGCATTTCAGCATGATTATCAACAAACATTCACTCAACACATTCATTATAAAAAACTTCAATAGTTATAAATGTAAGATTAAAAATATGACAAGAAAACTTGAGCTATAAAGTATTAACTATTATTCATCATGATTCTAGAGCAAGTAACTACTATTTTTAGATTTCAGAACTTCTAAACGTATTACTGTTGAAGCAGTGATTCACCTGATGACTTATTAGTTGCATACAATTTCCTGCTTTTTCTGGTACCTTTACATGTTTTCTGTTGTATATTCATTCTTATTGTCTGTATACAATACTTATAGCTTCTTTCATATTTATGTTAATTTCTTCAACACCTCTGTTCACTAAGTAAAATGTAATTTTGTAATATTTGTAGATGCAAAAAATAATTTATTTTCCATATACTATGATGATATGCAATGATCCAATATTCTACTAGGAACTAGCTTGTTTCTTTATTTTCTCTCTGTATTCATTGGTTTGGTATCTTTGGCTTTATACAGCATATTCACCAGGATTGATTCACACATGGTGGCACCTTTAGTGGTGTGCCCAACTTCTCTAATATATAAATAACATCTGGGTCTCTGTGCCCCTTTCTCTAAGACCATTTGGTTATGCAATTGCTATGGTTGCAATTCTTTACTACCCTTGCTTTATTTTCTTCACAGTCTAATTCAGATGATCCATTCTGCTAGTATGTGATTTCATCAGTAATTCTCCTTTTGTAGTCACACAGCAATGATTGTCTTTAAATCTTGCATCGTGTCCTTTTTCAACGTTGTATTTTATAGAGGACAGACTTGACTCCAGATCTGAGACATGTAAGTATTTTGAATGGTTAAGGGCTTTTCCGTTGTCGAATGCACAACAGAATCTTACACAATCTCTTCCTGCTGGGAACTAGCTTCCTAGTAGCAATCTTTTGTCCATTTGCCAAGTATACAGTAGAATTATACTCATTCAATTTATCAAGCTTTTCTTTCTCTTTAATAAAGTTAGATGTTCTGCAGTATCAAAATATACACATCTAGCATCTCATTTGTTCTTACATTCATTACTGTACTTTCTGCCTTTTTAAAAAAACAACACTGAGATGAATTTGGAATGCAGTCAAATGATCTTGTTTTATCTCTATTTTCTAAGAAAATTGATTTGTAAACAATCTGAACTGCAAATGAAACATCATCTCTCCCCTCATCCTTTGTTTTGAAAACTTGACCTTCAGAGTTAAATACATTGTAGTCTTTTCAGGTGATTTATACAAAATTAGTATCTGCTTCTACCTCTATCTTGCATCTACTATGGTTTGATAACTTCTAGGTAATTTAAAATTTAAAACAACTTTTATTTGATTTATATGCAGATTTAGTCCCCTCCCTCACATACAGACTATTTGAATAGTTTTCTAAAGCCTTGGAGATTTTTTTTTTTCATACATTAAGACTGAATTTTCCAGATTCCTTTTATTTGACCTAAATTCTTTAAATACATGATCAAGGAGTCATTCATTACCAAGCAGAGTTTCCTGGCTGTTCTATCATCTGTAGCATTCCAGGCTCTTTCTTTCTGGTCTACTTTTGTGAATCCTTGTCTAGCACAAAGGCAATCCATTGACATTTAAGGAACATTCCATTTTGAATGACCATAGGGAGACTTTTGATTCTTCCAACTTCTCTATGAACTGAAATTTTCCTATCTCCATTTTCTTTTTTAATTTCAGAACACTCAACCTTTGTTTCTCCAGTATGGAACTTTTAATTTGTTAAGGAACTTTTAATTTCTGCCCCATTTCATAACTTTCCTTGCCATTGTTGTTAAGTAAATGACTGCACTTGTTAACTGTAACCTGGCTGTTAACTGAATCTGATTTCCCCAGTGACTTTGCTTGTTGGAAGGTTGCAAAAGGAGATCACATGACCCTGGAACAGTGCAAACATCATAAATATCAGTTAGTTGCCAAGCGTCCGAATTTTGCTCATGTGACCATGGGGCTTTTTATCAGGTGAAGAATGCTGTGGGTGTACATTCCTTTAAAAAAGGGGCAGAAAGAAGTGACTTCAAAATAGCTGTCTTTTAGACAAACAAAAGGCCCAATGATAAGACAAAGGGACACAGAGTAAATACTTAAGCCTCTAGTTACACCCTACTGCTGTCTGTAGTCATTATTGAATTGAGACCTCCAATACAGAATAAAGGAAATTTTTACTGAACCTTTAATTTGTCATTGCTTTATGTTTCCTTGAAACAGGAGCTACTTTGATCCTGATCTCTTTCTTTACCTCTATTCTGTTGTCAATAAAGAAGTCATTTTTATTTCATTAAAATTCACTATTTAGGAGCCAAAAGGAGATATCAGGACATTTTGCATGAATGCCAGGCTTCTTTTTGGAATGCATTGGACATTTTTATTTTACATTTTTATTATCTTATCTTATCATTATCTTATTAAAGTGCAAAGAGCAGCAACTAAGATAATTAAGGGCCTGGAGATAAAAACATATGAAGAACGGTTGGAGGAATTGGGCATGACCAGTCTAAAGAAAATAAGGACCAGGGCTAGCAAGTTAGCAGTATTACAGTATTTGAGGGCTGCCACAAAGGAGGGGGGGGTCAAGTTATTTTCCAAAGCACCAGAGGCCAAAATAAGAAACAATCTATTCACATATAACATGCTTTCAAACTGCTAGGTGGGCAGAAGCTGAGGTGAGTGATGGGAGCTCATCCCCCCATGCAGTGCCAGGACTTGAACCACTGTAATTGAGCCACCGCACTTCTTTATTTACCCATTATGTATCATCCACATTCTGTGCATTAACTAGTATAACTCCAATTCCCTTTAACAAAGCAAATCACCTTCCTGTAAATTATGCTTTGCAGTCTATCTTCTCCACCATCTGGGCTTCATATACTTGGGACTTGTCTGGATTTCTAAACTGAAGAACTGACCCAAAATACAAAACATTAAAGGTATGAGCATATGAGCAGCATAAAGCCACAATCTCCAAATAGTGCCAGTGCAAATATAGCATTTACTGAAAAATGCTTGTGTTTAAAAAAGGTGTAATGAATTTTTTATTACTGCACATAACTTCTAGATATCTGCACAAAGTTTTGTTTTTCTTATGACTGAATGGCTGTTCATACATTAACATACAGATAGAGGAAAAAAAGGATCCCAAGGGCATGGCCATGAACAGGCCTGTAGAAAATTTCATAATCTAAATTAGTTAAAGCATCTACTGAAGGACAGTATTCTCTTCATAATACACATCATTCAGTATCTTGCATTTTTAAACTATTCAGCAATTCAAGGCTTTTTTTTTTTTCTTCTAGTAAGGATATTTTGACATCCAAAAATAAAACAGGAAGAATGGCAGGCAGAGAAACAAAGATGTTTTGGCCTTGGATACATTTCATCATTTCATTCTCCCTCTTTCTGGAAGTCATCATATCAACCTCCTCCCCAAACAGTTAGATATCCTAGTCTAAAAGGAAATTGTGGGTACTTCATCACTGCAGGCTTTAAAGAAAAGACTGGTAGACACTTGTCTGAAAGTGATGTCGAACTTTTTAGAATGTCCAAACTGCAAGGTGCACACGCACCAGAGAACCAAAGCTGCCTAACTGCAAGCTGCCCAAAATGTGCATGCCCAAAACTGTAAGATGCATGCATGCACCAGAGACTCAAAGACCAGCTGGCCAGTGGGAGGTGGAGCATCCCAACACCAGCAGCTCTGCAAGAGGTGTGATCTTTTTCTTTCGTGAGCTTCTGTTTCAGCGTTTGAAGGGAAACTTCTGTTTCCCTGCAAACAATGACGAGAAACACCACAGAGAGATTTGATGGAACTGAGCTGGGAGCGATGGCGCTTGTGTCCACAGAGAGGACTCTATGTGCCACATCTGGCATGTGTGCCACAGGTTCACCACCACTGGTATAGGGTGTCCTGCTTGAACGGGGGGGGGGGGGGTTGGACTAGAAGACCTCCAAGGTCTCTTCCAACTCTATTATGTATTCTGTATTAAACAAACAAAAAACAATGGCAGCATTTCCAGAGGAATCGATAGCAGAATCATAATTCTAATCCAGTGAAAGATTGATATGGAAGATTTCTTACAGGTAGTTGAGATTCAGTGGAAAAATCAGAAATACTGTTTATAAGTAAGACCAGGTACACAAAAAGGGTTTTATGTACAAAGCTTAGGCTCAACATTCAATATTGTGCATTTTCAGATTGTTCAAGCAATCACTATTCTCATATAGAGGATTTTTACTGGAAGCTCCCAGTTTTCACTTGAGTGTAGCATTGCCTGTTCTTCCTGACTGCAGAAGTTGGGTGACTCTAGAGGCGCCTTGGGAGGACCGTCTGTTTGGAAACAGTGTTAGACTCTCCTCCCAAGATGCTTCTCCATGAAATATATTTCCCTAGTTTCTATCCACTGGCTTTCAAAACAGAAGTGGCAATGCTATGACAAGTTAGGTAGACAAGGTTCTAGATCTAGGTTAAACTGCATGAATGTAGATACAAGAGCTGAAGGGAAAAAATTTGTTTTACTCTGATGTTAAAGAACAATTTCCTCTGCAGCAGATCTGTTTGGTGCCTCTTTTTGTTCGTTTTCCTACTCCAAAGAAATTCGTTTGGGAGGGCATGTGATTCAAGCATCGTTACTCATCATTGTGCTGTTTCATCTTTCGTTCCTCAAAGGATTTTCATATTTCCACAAATCTTGAGGCTCCCATCTTCTTAATTTTCGTAAGAATTCATATGCAGACCACAAACTTCCCATTAGTATACAGGATTATAGACACAGATATAAATAGGGGGGAAAAACCACTACAAAGCCTACAGAGACAGACGGCTAACCACATAAAAGACAATGTTGTATTCTTTGGGTCTTCCTAATGGTACATTAGCAATATTTTTTTAAATCAAAACAAATGCCTTGCTTTCTAGCCCCAGTCCATAAGTGCACTACCCATTCCCAGGAACATATCACTGATTCTTAGAGATTAAAGTATCTACTTTTTTTTTAGCATTATATGATGTCCAATTTCTTCCTTAAGAAATCAAAAAGTCACAATCAGAAATCAGAAATGTGCAGGCTTATCTTACCATACATATTATAGTTCAAACTATAGACTTCATTTTAAAAGTAATTTTACCTTGACATGGTAGAAACCAAACACATTTTTTAAAATCATAGTGACTTGGGCCTAAAAGATTTTAGATGAATTAATTTAGGGAAGTGATAAATATCTGCAGAATATTCTCACACTACAGGTTGTCCTGCGCAGCAGCCACATTGGTTTCTGACATTATTTTAAATATGTTCCTTTGTAAGCAATTGAATTTCTTTTAGAATGTGAATAGTTCCTCTAATTTTTAATGTGAAGTTCATACAATAGAAATACTTGTTTTGTGTACTTTGGATAAATAGGACTATTGCAGCATTTGAAAGCAAAAAGGTGATTCAGAGGATAAAGGGCATTCTTTGGCATCTTTCTACAAATCTATTACTCAGCTGCATCTTTCCCAAGATGATATCATTGCCTTCTGCAGCTGTAGAGTTATCTCAGAAAATGGTTTAGACTTGTACTGGTGGGACCTTTGATAAAGTTTTAATAAACTTTGCTTGCAGTCACCTTGCTGTTGGAGATGGTATTGAAGAGTTGTAAACTACTTTGTACATGTTCTAGGATTTTCACATTTTTGACTACATCCTCACTATGACTTTTACATCATAGTAACTGGCAAAAAAAGTAGTACAATATGGAAAGGATAAGTCTAGGTCTCATCTGCAACAGTGGGTTGCTCATGTGCAGGGTTTATCAAATATGAATTAAGCTTTTGTTTGTTTTTCTAATAAATGATAAGGAAGAGCCTTTAGAGCAATTTCTTCATTATTTTATTTATTTAAATTATATTTATATGGCTCCCCTTAATTCTAAGGAAACCCTGCATGCTGAGTTATTATTTGGCAAGAACAACTAATGGCCATTTCTGTCTTTGTTCCATGGTTCTCCTCCATGATGCATCCTGTGCTTCGCTTAACAACCTGCACATTCATTTAATGGCTGCATGTGAGAAACCAGGGCAGAGGATTAAGTGAGATGGTCTTGCTTAATGGCCATCACTATTTGCAACCATAATGGGCAGGCTCCATTATGGTCATCTGTCAAAAACTATCTGTATTCTATTTCAGTGGCTATTTTATGTTATGCATATTAAATATATAATGGTTATGGTGAAACAATTCAGTTTTCCATCTTCATTTCAGTTTGAGACTTACTATTCCCAGAATGTCTAATCTAAGCATGTGCTACTTCAAGAAATTTTGCTTGGGCAAGCGAATACCCTTTACAAAAGACTTTTGTCCCATACAGTTCTTTTGCAACGCATCAAGGAACTCAGAGATGCAATTTTCTTTGGGTGGCATGTTAATTCATTATTCCCTTATTATGCAAATTAATTTATTTGGATTAACTGGACCACTCTGTAGCACAGCTCCATGTGCTTCTTCATGTCTTCTTCCATTTATTTCCACTTTGCTTTCATAATGAATTCCATAAAGTAATTATTTTCTCAGGAAGATAATACATTGTCTGTGGAAGAGGTGATAGAAATAATGCTGATACAGACTCTGAAGAGAATAAATAAGGGACAATTGTTTTATGTCATCCTTTTTTTTTCTTCTATATTTAAATCCTGGAGAGAAGAGGGTATGAAAAGTTTTGACACATGCTACAGTATTTATTATATGAAATGGATGAAGAGAAAGCAATCATTTGCATTCAAGCAGCTCTAACACCAAAAAAAATTGTGAGCCATTTATTTTGTAAATATATTTTAAAATAGGTATGTATCTTTGTATATAAAAAAATATGTGTCCTCTGGCGTCAGTAGCATCTGTTGATCTAAGGAGTCATATTGATCTCCATCTACTGGGGCCTTCCTAAAAATATGTGTAAGTATCTTTGGAAAATAATAATAAAAGGTGTAGGATGGCAAGAAGTTGATTATTGAAAACATAAAGGCTTGCATCTCAACTAGAACCATCAGATTAGTAGACTGCAACATTAGAAAACAAAGGAAACATGTATTGTGACCACTAAGTTGAGAAAGCTAAAAACCACTTCTGGCACTTAGCAACATCATGAACATTGTGAAAAGAACTCCCTCCCTTTAAAAACCTTTTTTGTTATGACTATTACTATTGATAAAATAAGTAAATGATGTGCAAGACATAAGCAGATGTCAGATTGCATGAATTATTATATTATTATTTTTACTAAGATCCATAGATCAGCTTAATGCTTAAAGTACAGAATTAATTCTAATAAAATATGAATATCAGAATGGTCTATTCAAATAAAATTGTGCTTCTGGTTACCCCAAGTTTTCATAATATTAATTTGTGCTGATTTGTGTTCACATTCTAACTTAAATTTAGATATTTTTTTTGTCACTGTTGTCAGAATGGTTGCTGATTTATTGAAGATTTTCAGAATTTTACCAATAGATACTGATCTATCTTCTGTCAAGATTGACTAATAATTTTGAATATGTGCCATCAATTTGATATCAGGTCTTAATGACTACATAAACCTTCTCCAGGGTTTATGGAGATTGAAATACCTTCAGTATAAGTCTATATATTTAACTGCTCATATATACTTAATTTAATCAATAGAAGACTAGCAGGGTGCATCCATGAACACCAACTAACAGTCAAAAGATATGACAATTAATTTCAGAGCATATGGACAGACTAAAAAAAAGTATACATATATATATATATTTAAATTTTTATTATTATTATTATATTATTATTAGTTATTAAATATTTTAACAATGAAGATAACATCTAATATAAACTAATACAGTATCAGGAATAGGATTGGAATATTTGTATTATAATTTTTAATTATTTATTTATAATTATTATTTTTAACTAGGGTTTTCTTTTTTATATTGCCTGTTTTATATATGTGGTTGCTTGATTGTTGTACCTAGAAAAATGTTTTTGTCTGACAGATATTTATATAAATTTGATAAAAAAAATAAAAGAAAAGGGAAAAGAAAAAGAAAAAAGACAGAAAAAAGTAGCTTCCAATATTTTTTACAAGAGTTGTTAATAGTACAGTTATACATTTATATCTTACTGTATGATTACATAATTTTCAAGATATATTTTCAGGTATTTTGCAATCATAAAAGCCACAGGGGTTGCAAACCAGTGACTTCTGTGCCAGTCCCAAGCCCAGATTAATAGAGAGGGTTGCGTCAGGAAGGGCATAAAAACATGCCAAATCCAAATATGCAAATCAACAATGCTAATTATATACTGATTGGTCATGCCCTGGGTTAACAACAACCACCACCAGTGCTGTTGACCTACAGGGAAATTGGACTACTATTGGTCAAAAAGGGAGAGGAGGCAGAATCCTAGATAGAGAAGAGGAAAAGCAGAAGTATAGGTCTGAGAATAGGCACTCTTAATGTTGGTACAATGACAGGGAAAGGTAGAGAGCTGCTAGACATGATGGAGAGAAGGAAGGTAGATATAATGTGAGTGCAGGAGTGGAAGGATAGCAAAGCACGTAGTATTGGTGTAGGATACAAACTGTTTTTTTATGGCGTGGATATGAAGAGAAATGGGGTAGGAATGATCCTGAAAGAGGAGCTTATGAGAAATGTTTTAGAGGTGAAAAGACTGTCAGACAGGGTGATCAGTTTGAAGTTGGAAATTGAAGAGGTAATGTTGAATGTAGTCAGTGATTACCCTCCACAAGTAGAGTGTGAGTTAGAAGAAAAGGAGAGTTTCTGGAGTGAGTTAGATGAGGCAATGGAGAGTATTCCCAGAGAGGAGAGAGTGGTGATTGGGGCAGATTTCAATGGACATGTGGGTGAGGGGAACAAAGGAGATGAGGAGGTAATGGGCAGGTTTGGTGTTAAAGAAAGGAACCTAGAAGAACAGATGGTGGTGGACTTTGCTAAGAGGATGGAAATGACTGTAGTTAACACCTATTTCCAGAAGAGAGAGGAACATAGAGTTAAATATAAGAGTGGAGGTAGGAGTATGCAGATAGACTACATTTTATGTAGACGAGGCAATCTGAGAGAGATTAGTGACTGCAAAGTGGGGGTAGGAGAGAGTGTAGCCAGACAGCACTGGATGCTGGTGTGTAGGATGACCCTGAAAGTCAGGATGAAGAGGAAAGGAAAGATAGAAAAGAAGACCAAGTGGTGGAAGTTGCAAAAGGAAGAATGTTGTGGTGAGGAATTCAAACAGAAGTTGAGACAGGCTTTGGGTGGTCAGGAAGAACTCCCAGATGACTGGGAAACTACAGCAGAAGTGATCAGGGAGACAGGTAGGAAGGTGCTAGGTGTGTATATCTGGAAGGAGGAAAGAAGATAAGGAAACATGGTAGTGGAACGAGGAAGTACAGGACAGCATCCAGAATAAGAAGCTAGCTAAAAAGAAGTGGGACTGGAGAAAGGACTGAGAAAGGACTGAAGACCGTAGACAGGATTACAAAATTTTCACATTTTCACATTTTTGCAGTGTAGAGTGAAGAGGGAGGTGGCAATGGTCAAACAGAAAGCATTTGAGGAGTTGTATGCCAGGTTAGATGTGAGGAAAGGTGAGAAAGACTTGTACAGATTAGCGAGACAGAGATAGATATGGGAAGGATATGCAACAGATAAGGGTGATTAAAGACAGAGATGGAAAGGTGCTAACAAATGAGGAGAGTATGCAGAGAAGATGGAAGGAGTACTTTGAGGAACTGATAAATGAGTAAAATGAGAGGGAAAGAAGAGGGGAAGAGGTGACTATTGTAGAGCAGGAAGTAGCAAAGATTAGAAAGGATGAGGTA
>JAEANM010005593.1:0-19447 GCA_017656035.1 Myanophis thanlyinensis
ATGGATGGATGTTTCCACAGGCCTTTAGAACAAGACCTCAAGAAAACATTGATGGATGGGTGGATGGACGAACAGACCGTGTAGAAATATTTGGAATGTGTTCCTTTGCAAGAAGAGATTACCAATCTTAGGAAGCAGTTCTGCATTGCTATGTTTGGCGGGGAGGGATGTTGCCCCCATATATTCTCCCCCCATATTGCTGCAGCTACTCCCCGACTGCAATTCCTGAAAAGCAAAAAGTTTCATCGCCGCCTGACCTCCCAATGCCAGCTTCTTCTTTTTTTAAAATCGATGCTTTTTATCGATGCGTTTATTTCTAGACAAAATACAGCAAGCCTTCCTCCTTCTCTTTTCCCCGCCACAATCCTAAAATGTGATCCGACTGGAAGCATCTCAAGGTATCCAGTGACTTTGGGAGGCCTGATTGCAAATTGCTTGGCCTTCAACCTCTGCCAGGTTGGAGAAAACCTGCTGTTTGTCAGCAGGCTCTCCATAAATCAGTCCAGGCGTTGTTATTTTTTTTCTTCTTTTTAAAATATTTTTATTATGCATTTTCCCTTACGGTGCATCACATTTTCACTTTGGCAACGGCAGTGTGCTAGCTGCATTCAGTCTAAGTATACATGGTATTATACATCCTGATTATAACCAATAATCATACATTATAGTCTCTTTTAACTGCATAATGTTGTCCTAGATACAACCGTTATTTTCATAATTGTACCATAACATTCTATATATTTATGACTCATTTTGATCTCCTTCTCCTTCTTTCCTTTTCCTCTCTTCACTTCCCTCTCTCCTTCCTTCCTTCCGTCCGTCCTTCCGTCCTTCCTTCCGCCTTCCTTCCTTCCTTCTCCTCTTCCCTCACCTCTTCTCCCAGACGAGCACCTGTATTTTATTTTTCCCCAAGCAATGTACATTTCATTAAGGAACAGCTAAGACTTTCATTTCTTGCACACTAACTACCGGTAGAAGTTAAGATAGCTTGGAGAGATTGTTGAGAGCCCCAGAAGTTCGAAGATCAAGGGAAGAAGATAAATGCAGGATTTATTTAAACTATTTCACCCCTTCACATTTTCCATTCGTTTGCCTGGGACGAAGGGAGCCATCTGGGCTCGCTTTCAAAAATGGCCTGGGATGAGTTCTCCCGCCAGCCAGACGGTTGTTTGGGAACACATAACTTCAACCGTGCTCTCTCTTCTCCACGCCCCCCCTTGAAAAATATGTCACATCATAATTTAAACCAGAGCAGAAATTGTATAAGATCTTATCCCTTAGAAGCTTTTTTTTTCAATCTAGAGAGGAGCAGAACAGCTAACCCTCTCACCGCTAACCCTTGACTTAAATTTCAGCTTGGCATCGCACAAGAAACTGAAAAGACGCGGCTTTGCATCTCCGCACATCAGTTGTAATTCCTGTTGATGTTTGGAAAGAGGGAAAAAACAAGCAGTGGAAATTAGCCTGAAGAGGTCATCTGGGGTCTTCTTGGTAGAGGGTTTTTGAAACCTTATAGAAGAGGTCAGCTGGTTTCCCACGTCTGGTGAATCAATCAGCCCTTGGGTACCCGTCTCTTGTTGGCCAATAAAAGACATAACCTCATGGTAGCTGAAAGCCATTTCCCTTGCGTTGCATTCATTTAGTGCATCCTCCTCATTCTTCTCCTCCTCTTCCTCTTCCTCGGAGTGGGTTTTATAGAGAGGAGTAGTAGAAGGAGGACTGATAGGTCCTTGGTGATCTCTGAGCTTGTTTTCTTGCAGACGTTTCATGACCAAACCAGGTAATGTTGTCAGTGCTGGAAAGGAGCGAGATTTGTGGAATGGAGGAAGGAGACGGGGAGGAGGAAGAGAAGGATACAAAACGTATCTGGATACTACCATTTGCATCAGTTTTGCAGCCAATGGAGTAACCGTAAACACGTTGTTCAATAACAACTGCTCCATCACTGAAGAAGAGATAGGACGACCATTTGCCCAGAATGGTAGATAGTCTTCTCTGCTTGAGCTGGATGTTGGACTACTAGATAGAAGATCTCCGAGATCCTTTCCAACTCGATCATTCTGTATCCTGTTACTTTTTTTTTCCCTCAGGGCCGCAGCCGTAAATAGATTCTTTTTTATTTCTTGGTTCTTGGAGGGGGGGGTTGGGGACGGGACACTGTTTTTAGGCCCCATAAACATGACCAGAGAAAGCTCCTTCCCATCATTATCGCTGGGGGAACATTGAAGATCCGATTCTTCTCATCGGAAGAGTTGAGCGGTTGCAATGCGATGGATGTTGGCCCAGTCAGACTCGGTATGTCTGTCTCTGGAATTAGACCTAAAGTTCAAACTCAGAAGAGGCTGTTTTGTGTTTTTGGGTTGTTGTTTTTGTCTCTGTTTTGTTTTGTAAGGGATCAGGGAAGAGCCATTTCCCATTTAACCAGGGCCTTTGGCCAGTTGGGATATTTACTATGCCGATGACGTAAGATGGATTAGAACTTCCCTCAGTTTGGATCGAAAGGAAAGCCTCCTCTTTTTTTTTTTCCGTGTAAACAATTAGCCTGACATTTAACTATGCAGTTTACTTTAGAGGTAGCCATGGCGACTGAGAAATAGCCTTGTTCTGGGGTTTTGAGTGGCCAACCGTTGGCCGCAAGCCAGGATTGACTAATTCCACTCTCACATCCTCGGCAGCGTCTTTCCAACTCATCCTCAAGGAGACAATACCAGAATTCCCACGGCACCTTTTCTTCTCCGATTCCAGGACGTGATAGAAACAAGGAACGGCCTTTGTTCCTTCTGTCTGACTTTCTGATCCTGTCCGTCACAGGTGGCAAAAGCCTACATATACGTTGACTTATCTCTGATCCCAAACGGTTGGTGAAAGGAAATAATTACGCACACACACACACACACCCACCCCCATAAATGAATCCATTCTCGCCTCTCATCTGAAAGTCTCTTTTTTTTTTTCTCCTGGGCTGTTTCCTTCTGAAGGAACTCTGGAACTCTTGGAGCTTTGCGTTGTCTTCTTGCAGATGTTTCTTGACCCAACTAGGTAACGTCATCCGGGCGTGAAAGGACTGGTTTGGTAGTCCCTTGATAGGGTTAAAGAAGAATTGGAAGAAGAACTACCAATTCAGGCAAAAACACGTAGAACAAACTGAATGGGGCAGAGAAGAGTTGAAATTGTGGAGTCCTTGGTGCTCCCCAAGTTTGGGTTGTCTTCTCGCAGACATTTCACGACCCAGCTAGGTAATATCATCAGTACTAGAAGGAAGGGGGTTTGCTGTTTGTTTATACACAAGCAACTTGCCCTGTTGGTGTTGGTTGGAGTTCATTGGGGTGTTGTTTTCTGCTTGATTGTTGGCAATCCTGGTGTTAATCTCTCTCTCTTTTTTAGCAATTTTCTTGTAATCCTACCGAATTCCGACTTGTCACAAATGATTCCACTTGGATTGGTGTTCTGCTAAAGCATTACATAAGTTCCTCTTCGTTTGAGGCCCAGGAATGATTATTTCATGGGGAAATTATGCAAAGGAAAGTAACCAAAAAAGCAACCTTTGGGCTTCGTGGTCATCTTTTCCAAATGTTCCTGCCACCAATTTAAAAGTGCAGTCATCACGTTTTTCTGGGTTTTCTCTCCAGTCCTCCAAGATTAAAACCCTTCGTAGCAACATTTTACCTTCTGTACGTAATTTTCACGTCGGCGTCAGCGCTGTCCTGACAGTAACACGGAGGCCTAATGAAAAAAAATAATAATGATTGGAAAAATCACGTGTTCGCTGTTATAACGTCTCCTAGAAGTAGACAGGGTGGGGAAAAAAACCTATTCCTGGGTTATGCAAAGTGTTGTTGTTGTTTTTCCCCTCCCTCTCTGTACAAACGAAATGGTTCCCAGAACAATTTACATACAATGTGGAATTACAGACTGGAGACCAAAAGGGGCAGGACGAAAGAACAAAAGAAAATATAATCCCCATTGTTTAATGGAGACAGGACATCCTATGATGAGCAAGTAGACAGGAGGCGCAGGGGGGGGGACGGAATGTTTAAGGAGTCAGGAGCCCCATTAAAAACTCATCTGTCAGCAAAGCTACGGGCCTCGTTGTCTCCCAAAGGCCCCCCCACCCCGATGACAGTTGAAGGAAGGAATCTAAGTCAATGTAGAAAGACTCCGTCCTTCAATCTGGGCTTGATTAGAGATCTTTGGTAACCTCGGAGAGCCTTTTGCCGTCCTCCAAAGTTGGAGAGGGGAGGGGGGTTCTCTGATCTTGCTTGTTTTCTTGCAGACGTTTCCTTACCCAACTAGGTAACATCATCAGTCGTTTTGACAAATAACTTTCAGGCTGGGAGAACTTGCCCAACACACCTCTCTCCCTCCCTCCTATTTTATCTCCTACAATAACAACCCCATGAGGTGGGTTGGGCTGAGAGAGAGAGAGAGGGAGGGAGGGATGGGCCCAAAGTCACCCGGCTGGTTTTCTTAGCTAAATTAGGACTAGAACTCACCGTCTCCTGATGATTTGTCCAAAGTCACCCAACTCGCTTTCATGCCTAATCTGGATCTAGAACTCACCGTCTCCTGGTGATTGGCCCAAAGTCACCCAGTTGGCTTTCAGATCCTAAGGTGGGACTAGAACTCATCAGCTCCTGGTGATCGGCCCAAAGTCACCCAGTTGGCTTTCAGATCCTAAGGCAGGACTAGAACTCATCGGCTCCTGGTGATTGGGCCAAAGTCACCTAACCCAGGGGTGGGCAATTACGGCTCCTTCATGACTCTTGGACTTCAACTCCCAAGTCCACGAGTCATGAAGGAGCTGTAATTGCCCACCCCTGACCTAACCAGCTTTCGTGCCTAAGGCAGGACTAGAACTCACCCTCTCCTGGTGATTGATCCAACGTCACCCAGCCGGCTTTCATGCCTAAGGTGGGACAAGAATTCACGGTCTCCTGCTTTCTTAGCCTGGGAGCCAAATCCCGTTGCGCAAGAATTACACAAGACTCTTCGTTTTCCCCGTGCCTCCCGCGTAGCCTGCAGGGAATTGGGCCGAATGGCAACCAAACCCAAGGAATTCCTTTCCCAACGTTGAAGGAAATGCTTGTGTTTTCTCAAGAAGAGCCGTTTCCAGTCATCCCAGTGTCATTCGGGTTACACCCCCATCGTGAAAAGAAACAGAGCCAAATTTTGGGGGAAATGCAGTTGACTCCTTCCCTGTGAGCCCCTTCTCGAGCGGCTCCGCACAACTGCCGAAGTGACTCACTTTTCCCCTCGAGGGCCAGTTGTCTTAAATGCTTGCTGTTTCCCGGGATCAACCGCTCCTTTGATCCCAGCCACATACGTGTGCATAAAACCATAGGAGAACACAAGGTCCGCTTGTCCGGTTTCGCCGGCATCTGCGGAAACGAGAGACGGTCTCTGGGTTTGCCCTCCCCCACCCCCCCCCGTCCTGTTTTCCAGCCCTCCCGAGGCATCTCCTGTTTAGTTTCAGCGTTGATTAAAGTCCTGCAGATGTGACGGTTTCCTTAGCCTGCCCCGTAAGCTCAGTGAAGCAGAAAGTTACAAGGAGCAAAAATATATATATATATACATATATGTGAAAATATGCTTTTAACAGAAGTCCGTGCCTTCGTTCTCGATTACTATAAAATCAGAACCAAAGGGCTTTTTAGCTTTGGCTTCCTGCATCTAATATAATATTTATTTTTCCCCTCTTAACGAGAAGTGAGAAGCTTCCCAGCAGATTCTTTATTCTGCGCTCAGTGAGTTGAATGTGTTTCACATTAGGTCACATAAGTTGCGTAAGTCCCATCGGTGAAGGAATTTTGGCGAGTGAGGTCCAGGAGAAGAATCTTTTCTCCTCTGCCTCCCATCCTTTGGAACATCGTGACCACCACCACCCTTCCAAGGTGAGATCTGATATTTAAAGGGTATCCTTGCAGGATGCCAGCTGCAATTGACCGACTGGGATTTTGTCAATGCCACGTTGTCCAAGTATTATTATTACGGTGGGTTGCAGCGTCAGCCAGATGTTCAGATTGGATTTGGCATTTTTGTCCACCTATGGAGTCCTTCCCAAAGACCTGGGAGAGGCAGATGTGAATGCATTAAAGGTTTTTGACCAGTAAGATGTAAGCTGATCCGAATGAAGCAGCCTTCTGCAATTGACCGACGGGGATTTTGTCAATGCCGGCGGTGTCAATTCTTACCGTTATTAATTGTTCATCACTTCAATCTTTTATTGGCTTGGAATGCTTGTAAGTCGCCTCTAGGCGTCACAGGCAACAAGCAGGTCTAATACGTTAATAAATTAAAGAAGCCGAAATTAAGAGCAGGCCTTTCTCCCTAAGAGGAAACAAACACCAGCAAGAGGAGCCAAATGAGTTTTCGTCAGGATTTCAAGTTGGCAGATTGTCACGCGAGCCGAGCCAAATCCCAGCATTTCACACACAGTGGGAAACATGAAGAATAATTCCAAGGAATGTAGATCAAACTGCATTTCAAACTCTTGCGCCTGCTTCGACAGCTGCGCCCGTTGAGTGAAAGGTTCGGCACGTTGGCCCCAGAATCAAGTTGGCTTCGGCAGAGATAATCTTCAGCGGAAGATTGGAAACAAACTCCCAGCAAACTCCTAAATATTTAAAATCCTCCTGTCTCTTGGAGCTGGACGCCATTAATTTTCTAATTGCAAAGGCAATTAAACATGCCGCCCGGTAAACAAAACCATCCTTCCTTCGATTCATTTTCTTTGTTTAAAAAAAGAAAAGAAATATTGCTAAGCATCGTGGGGCTCCTCCATCAACGGCTGGACGTGGCGCAAACATGAATGGATGTGAGTCTGATCTCTCGTGTGTTGGATAATAAAACTCCCGTTTAGATAGAGCCAGATGAAAATAATATTTCCCAAAAACTGAATAAATAGGGGCAAGGATATACCTTTGACTCTCTTTAGAACGAAAACTGAAGCACGTATCTTCCAAGGTCAAGACATATCTTCATCATTTATGTGTTTACACGAAGCATAGTGATTAAACAGCATAAACCATGATTTCTGGCTAGAGTGTACACTCCACGTAGCATGTCAGTTTCTCCTGAGCCTGTTGTCCCCAGAGCTTCTCTCTAAACAACACATCAAAGTCTGCCTTCAAATGACTAAAAACAACTTAGGAAGTTGTGTATAAGCGCTGAGATCATTCTTCTGCAAGACAATGTCGGCTTAATCATACATTAGTCCCCCGTCTGGATCTGAATTCCCGTTCTCTTCTCCCATCAGGGGAAATTTCCACGAAGGAGTCTAAAGCGATGCTTAGCAAAGTGATAGGCTCATCAAAAAACAAAATAATCAGGGAAGGTGGCTCTTATCACCTGTATTAAAAAATAAAAATTGGGAGCATTGTAGAACTGATGAACATGGTGGTGAAGAAACCACTTTTGGGGTACAAAATCAAAACCATTTTCACACCTTAAAAACCCGTTTTTTGCAACTGTAACTTTTAGCAAAGGGAACTTTAATAGGAGATACAGGTTTTTTTTCGCGAGGACTCGGTTTTGGTCAAGACCTCAAGACCGTTGCCTCACGGGTTGGGTGTCTTCCGTCTTCCATCTGGATGCAATTCCCAGGTCACCCAGTTCTAATCTTTTGTTGAGATCTCACGCGTGCAATTATTGGTTCTGTGCCGCCTTTAGGAAGTCAACGAAGAATGCGATAGTGTTGTTTTCTGTCTACGCTCCAGCGTGCATGCTGGCTACAAACGTGGAGCCTGTTGGCCCTGAAACCCCCTTCCAATTTCCAAAATTGTCATCTGTCTGGCTCACATTCCTTTAAAACCTCCTCCCCTGAGATGCTGATGCTGTGAATTATTGACCGGCCAGTGCAAATAAACTCAAAGCATCTGGGTTTTGTTTTGTTTTTTTGTTTTTGTCCCACAGGACACTGATGGTCACACCTGAAACCTTGCGCTCTCCGGCCTCGGCATAGTATTTTGGTTTTTTTCATTTATTTTGGCGTATTGATGGCGTAGCTGTCAAAGTGATATGTACTGCAGCTTTCAAGCTGGTTAATTAACGTGGTTATGGAGGTTAATTAACGTGGTTGGTTAATTAACGTGGTTATGGAGGTTAACACCGGAGTGTTTTGGGTTTTTTTTAAAAGAAGAGTTTGCACAACTCCTTTGTGCAAAATGGTGTAAAGTTTCCCGCTGGAGTTGGGGACGGGGGTTGGACTGGAAGACTACCAAAGTCCCTCCCAACTCTGTTGTTTTGTTAGATATTTCAGGAATAAGAGATGGTGTCGTTCCGGTGGGTTGGGAGCAGTGTTTGAGACTAGCTTGGCCAACTGGGAGACTCTTGGCCCACTCTTGAGCCTAGGCCTTCTTCCAGCTCGAATAGTTAAAAGTCGGCAACTTTATTGTCTCCTGCCTATGTTACAAGAATCTCACCAGGCTGTTTGTCTTCCCTGGGACCCACCAGATCGATCAGGCTTCGTGGATCTTTTGAGGCGGTCAGGCGTCAAGGTTCCAAGTAATACATCCCCCAAAATAAGAACTCCCAGGCAGGCATATTCCTCAAAGAACATTTTATTGGGACATATCACGCTGGCACACTCCGTGGAAAAATGGGCTCTGATTTCCCGCTGATTTTCCCCCCAATTAAAAGTAAAAGTTTGCCATTTCCCCCAAACCCCCAAAGTCACCAGTCCAATTGCGTGCAGTCCAAGTGCTGAGCATTCTTTGGTCAAATACCTGCAGAAACATCTGTGATTCCCAGGGTAAGAATTTTATTTGGGCTACTACAACAGCCCCAACTATCTCTCTCTCTACACACACACACACACACCTCCCTCCCTGGCCCTTGAGCTCCAGGCTGTGTCAACCCTGAAGCCAGGCAGGGGAAACAAAAACAAACCTCAGAAGAAAGTTATGAAAAATAAAAAGGCCACAGTTAGGACAACTAGGTTGACGCTGGGCTTTTCTGCCCCTGGCAGCCGCACGATGATTCCGAGCTACTTCCTTGCGTGATTCCGCCTCCCAGCTTTCCCGAGAAGAACACATCGGGCTTCCTGATACCTAGCTTAGCATTAATTGGTGTCTATTTTGTAGGTCCGTCCGAAGTGTCGGCAGCTGTGAGGTTCAGCAGGAGGCCCACCTGTCCTGACGCCTCGGTAGCGGCCGGCTTGCACACCCCTCCTGTACCACGACACAGAAAGAGTCACAGCCTCGGAAACAAGTGGGTGTTGCTCTGAAACACGCAGCTTAGTTAGGGTGGTGGTGGGGGTGGTGGTGGTGGTGGTTTTTAAGGCAGCCATTGGAAACTAGCTGCAGCCATCCTCCTCCTCCTCCTCCTTGAGTGACCGTTCAGACTTAACAACGGCGCTGAAAGGAGCGAAAGTGACCCCGAGGGTTGCTGTGCCCCAAGGTCCCCCAAGATCCCCTTTTGCAACCTTCCAACCAGTGAAATGTAGAGGCCATCCTCACTTAGCAAAGCCCACACTTAGCGACAGAAATCTGGGATCATAATTGTGGTCGTAAGACGAGGGCTGCCTGTACTTACTTCGGAAGGATACTGGTCCCCAGGAACACGTTCATCCTAGAATCCCCCTGATCTGGTCAGAGGTGGTGCCGCTCTTTCCCGGTGAAAGTTGGCAAATACCAGAAAGAACCTTAATGGTCTTTACCCGCCACTCACCCCCTCCAGACTCCCACGAGTCAAGGCTGGTTCTTCCTATTTTACTAGGTTGCCAGATTGGCCCAAAAGAAGCCAGCCTTTCCGTTAGGAATTTGTGCATTCAGCTTCGTGTTAGAAACAGGAAAACACATTGCTTTCCCAGCGTTTAACCAGTGGAACAGCTTGCCACCAGAAGTTGTGGGTGCTTCACCCATCGCTGGAGGTTTTTAAGAAGAGACTGGAGAGTCATTTGTCCGGAATAGTATAAAAGTGATTCACTCAGATGTGGATTCAGGCTGCGGAGTCTTGCAAGGCGCAACTCTGGCAATGTAGCTTCGAGCTATGTTATTCTGTTAGATATAAAGGTCGAAGTCTCCATCTAGATTTGATTAATATATGCTAAAAAAAAAGCAGATATTAGTCGGGATGGGGGGTGGATCCATTAGAAGGAAGTTCTAAGAAGGAGATGACGGGAAAAGACCCCGTAGCTTTGTCCTAAGGCAGTGTTTCTCAACCGTGGCGTCTTTAAGATGTTTGGACTGCAGCTCCCAGAATTCCCCGGCCAGCTTTGCGAGAGAAAGGGATTACAAGAGAGTATGAGTATTGCATTGCAAAAGGAATGTGTTAGTGCTAGGGAATTCTGGGAGTTGAAGTCCAAACATCTTAAAGACGCCAAGGTTGAGAAACACTGCCCTTTTAAGAAACCCCCGCCGAGTCCCGAGTCCAGGCAGGCAAAAAAAAAATTGAGCATGAACACCTGTTTTATCCAGATGACCTAAGAAAATGTTTTGCCTCTTTTTTTCCTTCCTTTCTTTTTTTTTTCCCCCTTTCTTTTTTTCCCCCTTTTCCAGTATGATGTGTCAATTCAGTGTAGTAGAAAGTAAAAGCGCGACCTTCCCCACAGAGAAACAGCGCCACCTGCTGGATGACAGTGTGTTAGAATCCCACAGCCCTGTCAGGAACCATCCTCCGCTAAATTCCGTTTTCACCAATGGTGTTTCTCTAGGTAAGTATCCGGAGTGGTCGTTTTCGGAAGCCCCTCGCCAAATAATTGTTTGCAAACGCAGGAAGTCTTCAACGTACAACCTTTGCTTCGAGCGGGGTCTGGCAGATGATCTCCAAAGGTCCCTCCCAACTCCGTTATTCCGTTTAGGGACCGTCCGATAAGCAAAGCCGACGGGGGACCGCTGGGTTGGGTTAAGGACCGCACGGTTCACACTTAACAGCTGGAGCAATTCACCTCACAAGAAAAGTCACAAAACGGGACACAACTCTCTTTAAGAAATTTTAGGCTCTCTTTAAGGTTATAAGCCAAGGTCGGCCTGTTAAACCGAGTTTCGGGGCGAGGAAGAATTATCCATCTGTGTAAGATAGAAATCACGCATCACTAAGAATCAGGAGTGTGCTAACACTTTAAAGCACACACACACACATACTGTTAGTTGGAAGTCAGTTAAAATCACCAAAGTGGATGCCTTTGAATAAAACACATTTGTTAGAAAAGCTGCTGCCAAATTCCTGGTTTTTCTAACACCCTAGACTCATACAACGCTCCTCCTCCGATGTGGATAGCTTTAGAACACACCTTAACTCATCTGAGAACATCACATGGGTCTCCGTCTCCATCCAGCTCCTTTGCTGAGATAACGCAGCCATCTGGAGAGATTCCTGAGCTTTTCTTCACCACGGACCCCTTTTAAATACCTTTTTTAAATCCCAAAGACCCCAGGTTTAAATCCTGACAATTTCTTCAAGACTTTGTGGACCCCCTGCGACGACATCGTGTGTCCCCACCAACCCACCCACCCACCCGCCTAAGGTCAGACGCGATAGGCAAACCGAAACAATCTAAACCTCTGTTTGTAAAAGCAAACCCACTCCCATCGTTAAATACTCAACTTTTTCAACCCCCTTCCGGTGAATTTAACGGGATTGCACTGACTTTCAAAGACTCTTGATTTGCCACAACGCCAGACTTGTCGGTCCCTGTTCTTTCTCTTTCTCTTTCTCTTTCTCTTTCTCTCTCTCTCTCTCTCTCTCGATTAAACGAAGACCGCAGGTCGAGAACCACCATGATAAAAAAAAATACAGTGGTTGAGGCTTGGAGCGAGCATGTTCGTTTTTTGTTCTGTAAGTGGCGCCCATTGTGATGGCACTTTGGTAAAACCGAGAAGCGGTGGAGAAAATGCAAGTTTCAGTCATCTCAAAAGCACAATTCGGAAGGCAGGCAAGCACAAAGCCACGCTTCTAAAGAACGATGCTCTTCTTCCATACTTAATGAAGACAGAAGGTTGGCTGCAGATATCTCGTTAAAAGGAGATCCAACCTAGAAGTAAGGAGAAAAATTTCCGGGCAGGGAGAAGAAGCCTCTAGAAGGTGGAATTAGCAGGCAAGACAATGAGGAAACTGTTGGTTGAGAGACCTCGGTGGTCTTTGATGGCTTGGAATTGGTCTACTGTAGCATGAGTTTCTGATTAAGCTACCCGTGAAACAGGCAATGCAATCAACCACTGTGGAAATGTGCTTATCATTCCATATCATCTAGTCAATCAATCAATCAATCCCAAACCATGGTCACATTGAACAGTCCCCTAGCCCCCCCACATCAACATTTAAATTAATTTAGCCTTCTTGAACAGGGAAAGAAGGCTCGTTCACCAGCAACCAATACCTCTAAAGCGATAGACAAACCAAAAATCTAAAATTGCTCCCATTTGAAAAGATGAAAAAGAAAAGAAAAGAAAACCCGAATTTCATCGTTAAGGGCTCAACTCATCTCAATGGGATTGCATTGATTTATTATATTAAAAAAAGAAAAAGAACGAGAGAGACCCTCATTCCATATTCAGCTAATAATTTGCTTGGTTTTTCCAAACTGTCGGTCCCTTTTCTCCATCTCGGTGAAAGGAAAATCTAATATCTCTTCATTGTCTCTTTTGTCTCTGTGGACGGAGTTTTTTTTTTTATTTTTAACACCAAAACCCAGATGTACTTGCATTAAACTGCAAAATTATTATTATTATTTTTTGATAAACTAAATTGCCCGAGAACCATCTCTGTCTCCGAGCAACATGGCAAAGATAAGGACAGCTTCAAAGCTTCCTTATGATGTTTTTGTGACTTGGGAGTTTCAACAGCATGAAAGCGAGTTTCGGGCCCTGACATCCTTTTTTGTAGACCTGTTTTGAATGATCATAATTATTATTGTGATTTCCACCCCCTCCTCTTTCCTTTGCTTTAAATATTTGCCTTTTTTTTTTTTTTTTGCAGAAAGCAGCGAAAGTTCAGAATTCAGCGAAGAACCGTCATCGGGATTGGAAAGGTGAGCTTCATTTTTAATTGTGAATGGATGGGACGTCGTTGCATTTTGTCGACGTCTCGGATAATCCGAATCACCTGAATTCAGATCGTGGGGGTTATGCAATTAAAAAAAAGGGGGGGGGGGACAAAATAATACTGCCCCTCTGGACGTTTTCTTTATCTGTGGCTGCGAACGTACTGCGGATTTTGCAAGTTTCTTGTGGTGCATTGCATCTGTTTTCCAGTGGCGTCAAGCTTTAGAATAAATACTTCCAAAATTGCTTTAACCAGAATGCACAATTTCTCATTTGCTCATACCAAAGGTAATATTTGATCGTATTTGAACCCACAACCTCACTCGCTTTCCTTCTCCACCTATATTTGGGCTCCAGATGAGCTCCCCCCCCCCCCCTTGTAGTAGATCTTTGTGATTCTACATTCATTTCTTATCCTGCCGTCTAAAATCTCAACTTCTTAATCGACAGGCCTGAGTTTGATTTTTCTTTTAAAAAAATTAAAATATAGAGGTTGCATCCAAGTACCTTTTGGAATGCGAAGGCAAGAACTCCAGCTTTGTAAAGATTTGGAAGCAAAGCTCTGGGTTTTCACATCAGAGGAGGGGTTCATTGAATTTGAAATTATCTGCCTGGATTGTTTTATTTGGCAAGGAATCCGAATTGCGCATGTTTTATTTGTTCTGAGACCAACATTTTGGGTAGCTGAGTTTGACTGGCGTGTTCGAGATTGGAGGAAGAGATTTTTAAAAAATATTTTTACATGATAATTACAAAATCTACGTTCTCTCGGTTTCATGTTCAGGATTATTGTACTTCCGTACCTGATCATATTTCCATAAGAAGTGTATACGTGGTGGCACAATATATCTTGCCACCTACCGTATATCCCGTCGTGCATTCAAATAATATTCTTTTTGTCTCTGCTCACCTCATTCAGTTAACAAAAAACAGTCTTGTCTGCCTTGGTGAGGTGTTGCCTGTTTTGAGCTCAACAACTCAGCCGGAGAAGGAATTCGGTTAAAATGCACGGCTTCATTTATTCGCCAAATGCCACCCTATCAAGGGTTAGGATTCCTGGTTTATTCAGCTATAAATAAAGCCACTCTTTACTTTCTTTCTTTCTTTAAAAAGAAATGTATATATTTTTTCTTTACATACAATAAGTGCTTAGTGAACAGTGCACTGAGTCAGCTTGCTTACATAGTAATACTTTTTAGGTTTCTAGTTTCAAACTGTGTTGTCCATCCATTGATAAAACAAGTCCCAAGTTTGAAAATATTCTGTCTTATTTTTTTTTTCCCATTTAACTTCAGTGTTAGTCTATCCATTTCTGCGTAGTCTAATATTTTTTTAGTTGTATCTTCTTCTGTAGGTGTCATCCTCGTTTTCCCCCAGTATTGTGCAAATACAATTCTTGCTGCTGTCAAAACATGTAACATATTAAATATACCTTCCCTTTATTGTATTTTTTTCCTGGTGTTATGCTTAACAAAAATTAGTTCTGGCTTATAATCTATATGCTGCCTTAACTTTTTTTTTTCTAACCATGTATGCAAGTTCCGTCCAATTTTTTAATTTATTTGTTGTTGGTTTTTTGCTTTTGGACACATCCACCACATGTGACAATATGTGCCCAGTATTTGATTACATTTCCAACATCTGGAGGACATGTTCTTAACATATTTTTTTTTTTTTGCTAATCTTGCCATTGGTAAGTGCCAGCTATATAGAACATTTTATAGCCATTCTTTGCTTTCAGTGGGAAATCCCAAAGTTCATTCTTGGCTCTACTAACAGATTCTGAACGCTCGGAATTGTTCTTCTGAAGTTTTTGCTTGTTTGCTGGATATTTTTCTCAGCTTTGCACTGACCCTGACTGGGCAAATTTTTCTTGCCCCAAAAAAAGCTTTCTTATTCCCAAGATGCTCTTCCAAGTCCTTGTGAAGCTTAGAAGTAAGTAAGTAATCAAGTAAGCCATCAAGAAAAGAAAAGAAAAAACAGCTTCCACAATGCCTCCCTTTCTTATGGACACCTACTTCCAATTTCCAAACCGAAGTCTCGTCTTACTTAGTTTTTACACATTAGGCGCAAAATGTGAGAATGCACATTCCATTGTGTTTGGGCCTCTTCTTGTGTGTTTAATTTTTGGGGAGGTTGCCTCGCGTTTTGCCTGCTTAACTAAAGAACTTTTAACGTGTGAATTCGTAAACAGGGGTCGGTTGTATGCCACGCTGGGGCCCAACTGGCGGGTGCCAATTCGGAATTCACCCAGAAGTCGGAGCTGTGTCTACAGGTACAATTAGGTGGTGGGTCTCTCTCTTTCTCTCTCTCTTTCTTTCTTTCTTCATCTCTCTCTCTCTCTGGACAATGGTGCCAAATCTTATTTTCAGACTCTTCTCCCACACCCACCCCGGCTAATTCAGACCTTATTTTCAAAAGCATCGTCATTCACCACCACCACCCCATCCACCCCAATCTGCGCAGTGATTTTCTTCTCAGGTTAAGTAGGGAGGGTTTGCCCAATAATTTGGTTTTGGTTTTTTTTTAACCCGCATTTTTACTCACTTCTATGCTTTTCACCTCCACACCTCCCACCTTTGGTCCCGAAAAAAACAACAAAACACCCTCTTTTTATTTGGTTACTGTGAATTCTTCTCATTCACCTCCAGAAAAGTCCCGGCAGTAAACTTTTTTGTGGTTTTATTGCAAAAACAGACCTGATCAGTCCTTGGATAGTTGCCAGGCTGAGTTGCCAGTTGAAATACTCAGCAAGGAGTCTCTGCGAGGCACAAACTCAGAGAAGCAAATCTTCACAATAATGAGTGAACTAATTGTCTCCTACAAACACCACTCTCCTTTTGCTCCTATTGATTCCCTGTGGGAGGGGCCATTCAGCATCCACTTGTGCCTTTACTTCCGAGTCGGCCCTTGTTCCTTAGTTGTTCCCTTCTCCTGACAGCTCTGCACATATGCGCATCTGGAACAGGTTCCAGCTGTTCTTCCCCACTGATCTCCGACTCCGAAGGCAGCTGATAACTGTTGGAGGACCCTGGCCCCATCTCTTCCTCCGATGCAGAGCCCCCATCAGAGCCTTCCCCCGACTCCAGGACTGGTCCAAGATCCTCCCCAACCTCCGAGTCTGCCGCCATCTCCACTGGCATCTGGTGGGCCACAACAGTAGGATGGCACATGTTTACATGCAGCATTGCACATAAACATGCTGACTATATAGGCCATGTTAAGACCTCTTTATCATATCTGAACAGTCATGAGGCATGGAAAATAAAGTAGTTATAGAATCGTGCAGATTTAAGCACATTTAAAACCCCGTGGATTTTAGTAAGGGCTTCTTAACGTAGATGCTTTGAATAGGGACCAATTGCCTTGCAGGTCCAAAGAAACACCACCTAAGGAACATCTATCCAAAGACTTGAAGGTATCTGAACTAAATGCAGACTCTCACGCTTGCAGAGAGTTTTCAGTTTATTTCAGATAGCCTTATGTTTACCTTTTAGGTAGGTTTAACTCTCTCGGAGTTTTAATTATCGTGGAGTCCAACTAGAACTAAACCCGGCCCCAAGTCGGTCCTTCTCTGAGATTAATAATAAATCTGATCAATAAAACGGTGACCGCGTCTCTGTGAGTTAACGGTTTAGCGACATGACGATCCCTGGAAAAAAAAAAAACCACGATGCATTTCGTTCAGCAAAAACCGGAACTAAAATGCCTCCGCGAAGCGTGCCAAATAATCACTTCCCCCGGCAGGAAAGCGAAATAGTTTGTCCGAGGTTAGCCGGAAGGAAAACGTTTTTGTTCTTCACAGCGCCAGTTTGCATAGATCGTCCCCCTTTTCCTCCTCTCCATCACCCTCATCCTGGCTTAATTCTTTTGCTGAGCTCAGCTTTTGGCAAGGAGGCCTCCGGCAGCGAAGACATTGTGAATTTCGAGGGAGGGGGGAAGATTTCCCACCCTTGAAAAAGATCCCACTCTGCCGTTTTCCATTTTCCATTTCAGTCCTTATTTTGTCGACCTCTAGTTCATTCTCTTTTATCTGTTGAATAAATATTTTCAAACGCCTTTTACCGCTTTCGTTAATCTTCCTCGCCTCGGCTGTTCATTGCTATTAAAAACATTGTTATTATTATTATTTACTAATACACCCTCATACACACTGTCAATTGTCTCTTGGTTAACAGGCCGCTCCTCTTGGGAAAATGTCACTCTTGTCCGCATTGGGGGTTTGTGTAGATTTAATAACAGTTGCAGCTGCTCATTAGAATCTTCTACCTGGCCAGGTGGGAAAAGTTCGGCTCTGTTTGGCTGCGCAGCCAGTGCCTAACCTATCAACCACCCCGTTGTTTTGAGCACTGCCATCAGCCAACAAAAACTGTATTTTATGTGTGTTTGCAATTCTTCACTTAATGGACTTTCATTGTTACTGAACTAAAGTACTTCTAGAAGTAGAATATTTGTAACTCAGGGTCAAAATAAGGTGCTGTCTGAGCTTGGTGATTTTCTTGAAGACATTTCATGACCCAACTAAATAACGTCGTCAGTATTAATAGGAGTGGGTTTTGCAAACAGGTGGAGGAATGGGGTCCTTGGAGCTCTCCAAGTACCCAAGTACCTTCTCACCAGCAGTCGATGCCCAGATAAGTTGAAAGTAACACCAAGGTTAGTGCTAACCCAACAATCCAAGAACTCAACAATAGCCCAGTCGAGGAACTACCAACCCGGACAAACAAGCCAACAGTAAACAACGGCCTAATCAAAGACCCACCAAGAACACTCCCACCAACAGCAACAGGGTCATTAGTATATAAGCAGAGAGCAAACCCCACTCCCTTCTAACACTGATGGTGTTACCTAGTTCAGTCATGAGACGTCTGCAAGGAAGCCACCCAGCTCAGAGAGCACCAAGGTCCCGACAGGTGCTAAAATACCAAGTCTTAGACTGCAAAGGTAGTTCTTCAAATATAGAGGAAGAAGAAGAAGAAGAAGAAGAAGATGCAAAGAAATTTAAGGGACCATGTTTAGAAGAAGACACGTTGCACAAGCCAAGGGTTCCATCGATACCAGTTTTGCACACCGTCATAATGTAAGAACCGTCTCACTTCTTGCTGCGCCCACAAACCTGTGTCCATCTCTTGGTTCAGCCCAACAGGTGCCTGCAGCTGCCGATCGGGGGCTTCCCTGGGGGTTGTGACTATGGAAGGCCCCCTGAGAAGAAAGACGTTGATGAAGGAAGGCCGGAAGCCCACGGTAAACCCACCTTGGACTGTAGCCAAGCTCGGATGCCCATCCTTGACCCGGGCAGGAGTGTCTCCATTTTATTTTCAATCAACAGGGCAAATATTGGCAGCCCCCCACCCTTAAGTTAATGAGATTGAGAAATTGATAGCTGGTGGGATGGTAAACCCATCCGTGCCCATCCAGGAGGATTTGTGTAAGGTCCACGTTCGATCAAGGAGTCTCACTTGGTGGTTTCCTTGCAGACGCTTCGTGAGCGACGTAGGTGACGTCATCCGTGCTGCCATTCACCGCTAGCGCTGATGATGTCACCTAGTTGGGTAAGGAAACGTCTGCAAGGAACCCACCTACCTCCAAAGAGCACCAAAGGACCCCCTCAAACGTAACCTGCCCTTGTAATTGTTGTACGTGAACGTTGGGGGGGACACCCACATGGACTCAAAGCCCTTTTACTCTTCCTGATCAACAGTGTGCAGAAATACAGTACAGGAAACTCTCTACTTTTCCCTCTGTGTTTTGACTTCAAGAAGGAGCAATGGGGACACTGACAGCTCTTTTCCTTTTGTGGGGTGTGGGTTTGTGTGTGTGTGTGTGCGTGCGCTAAAAGGGCATAGAAAGCCACTGAAAACTAAAAGTTTTTTAAAAATTTATACATTTTTTTCTTCTTTAATCAACTGCTTTTACAGTTCTCATCTTTCTAATTTCCCCCCCCCCCCCAGCTGTCTTCCTGGACCAGATACTGGATTACTCTCTCGGGATCCACTCTGATCTATTTTGGAGCCAAGTCCTTAAGGGGCAGCGAGAGGAAGCACGTAAGCTAAACGGGGTGGGGGTGGCGAGTTTAGGAGATGCATTAGTGGGCGAGGATTTTCGGTGCCAAGCTGCAAGGGCCCCTACACACACACACACACACACACACCCCTCCTCCAGAGGGAAATTCCGACTTCCTGGACCGGAGCCGGAGCCCTCTAACCGCTATTTTTGGTTTTGGCTTTCCGTTTCGCAGTATAAATCGACTCCCGGGAAGAAAGTTTCCATCGTGGGCTGGATGGTAGCCCTTCCTGACGATCCGGAACATCCGGATATTTTTCAGCTGAACAACCCAGATAAAGGTAAGCACTTTTAGTGGGACCTTTCTAGAGAATAAATTTATTGAGCTGAGCAATAAATAAGCGAGATCTTATTTTTGTGTGTGTGCGTGTGTAGATAGATAGATGGAGAGATAGAGAAATAGA
>JAEANM010005594.1:0-19446 GCA_017656035.1 Myanophis thanlyinensis
TAGGCAGCCAGTAATAAAATAATAGAGATGCACTTCTGGAGGCTGAGCCATACAAGAAAAATATTTTAACCTCATTACATTAATTCCTACCAATAATAATGTGTCTCTTTTAAATATACTTGCTATAAAGAGGTATTATATTACCTTTTCATTATAAAATTAAGTTCTAATGCATTTCAACTTCCTGATTTTTGTCTCAGAGCATTTAATAATGATATATACCTTTCTGTTACAATATCTGCCTTCTGGAATGATTACTCCTGAAACATACTATACAGTTATTCCTACTGGTATAATGCAGATTGTGGGTTGCCAATTACCTATTAATTGTAGTTGTAATCTTAACTGTAATTACATATTTTTGATGTATACCACACAGATTCAACTATATCTGAATTAGACAGCCATATACATTTCATAAATAAGCAATAAATTGTATTATCAACAAACCAAAACAGATTATAAATGCATTTCTAAAAAGCATTTATGGAATGTTTTTAGAAGATGATTTTTCTGTGTGTGCTGGTCTACTAGTATTTATTAATAAAGATTTGTAAAAATTCAAATAGATAATCAAAACATCACTTTTAAATCTTAACCTTCAGAAAGATAATTAGTGAAGTATTTTTTCTAGTTACTACGGCAGGTTCATGTTGCCCCGTTTCACTATTACTTTTAAATATAGCCTAAAGAAGCTAGTCTATTTTAGCTTCAACTTTATTTTCTTGATACATATGTCTAGAGGATAATAAGTAGAATCGGAATGCTAGAGTACAAAGTAAATTGTTAGTGAAATATGACCTCTGTCTGTTACATACAGTGATGTATGTTAAGATCATCTAAAAAAGTGGGAGTTGAACAGCAGCAAGTGCTTTTTCTTTCAACCAGTTTAAGATCATTATCAAAATTTCTACATGAGGCTCATCTTGATTTGTAGGCATCTTCAATTAGTATTTTAATTACCTGTGTTTCTCCCAAAATACACCTGGGTCTTATTTTCTTTTGACACCCCCCCCCCTAAAATTGGCTAGGGCTTCTTTTTTAGGGGTGTCATAGTTTTCCCCACACACACCTTGCCTGTCCACAGAGCTGCTTCTTTTGCAGCCAAAAAGATGTATGTGGGTGGCAGCAAGCAGCCGCAGAAGACACATGCGCATTGCCCCGGCCTCCGTTTTGCATTCAGGTGCCTTCTGGAAGGCATCTGCAGCTCTGTTATCAGTTGAAGAGGACTTTGCGAAAGGCATCTACAGCAGATAACAGAGCTTCGGATTGCTCCGAAACTCTGTTATCAGCCTGAGAGAGACTTTCCATTTTGCCTTCAGATGCCTTCCTGGACAATCTGAGCTAGTGAGTTCTTCGACCACAGCGGCTGCACTCCCTCTGCCCTAGCCCCAGCCCCCCCCCCTCCTGGCCAGGGGGAAACTGCATCTGTGCGCAGAGGGAGTGCAGCTAAGCACCCAACTTCTTTTGCAACTGCATCGCTCATTTCTTTTCAAATGGATATGCTTTTCTCCCCTAGCCAGGAAGCTGCTCTTGGGGGAGAGGAGGGCCTGGGGCTGGGGCAGTTCAAAGCCACAGCCAACTCACCGTGTCCCAAGGCGAGGAACGCGGCTCCTTCAGGAGAGCCCAGAACCAGTACCCAAGACCACTGCAGCTCCTCCACCCAGCCGGGACCACCGCCCTTCTCTTGGGTGTCATCGTGCACCTGCATGAAGAGGCAGCCGTTGTGGTCGAAGAACTCGCCAGCTCGGATCCTTCGGGAAGGCATCTGAAAGCAAAATGGAAAGTCTCTCTGTGGCTGATAATAGAGTTTCAGGGCAATCTGAAGCTCTGTTATGTGCTGTAAAAGCCTTCCTCAAAACCCTCTTCAGCCGATAACAGCTGCAGATGCCTTCTGGAAGGCATCTGAATGAAAAACGGAGACTGGGGCAATGCACACATGTCTTCTTCTGCAGCTGCTTGCTGCCACCCACATGCATCTCCCCAGAGCTCTATTATCCGCTGCAGAGAGACTTTCTGGAAAGCATCTAAAGGCTAAATAGAGGCTGGGGTGATGCGTGCGAGTGGCGGCAAGCGCCCGCAGAAGAAGCTGACACAGAAGAAGGCGAGGCAGGTGTCAGGGTATGTGAGGCCTGATAAGTAGGGCAGCTGATAAGTAGGGTGCCTCCCCCACCTCCTGCAACCTGGGTGGGTGGTGTCTTAATTAGGGCTAATTTTATAGGTGGGGCTTAATTTTATTGCATGCGCTGAAAAATGTGATAGGGCTTCTTTTCTAGGTGGGGTGTGTTTGGGGAGAAACACGGTATTAATCAAATTTACACACCACCCATGTCACTATCCAAGTGATTCCAAGTGGTTTACAAATAAAAATATGATAAATTTTATACAATGAGAAATAAAACAGGTATTTTATATGTAATATTTCTAAAACAGAGCATGGCTCAACCACACACATACACACATTTTTTGTTTACTTCTAATTTCAACATTGTTAAAAAAGTAAAAAGTAAAAAAATATATCAAGTGATATTACAGGTAATTCTTGACTTACATTTGGGACTAGCTCCTCAGTTATTGAGTGAAGCAATCATTAAGCGAGATGTCACATGACTATCTACAATATCAGCATTCCCAGTATTGATTGTTAAGTGATTGTGTGTGTTGTTAAGTGTACAGAATCCCAGATAAGAGTGCGAGAGAACTTGGGAAGCCAGCTTACCATCCCACCACCACTCTTCCATTCCCATTCATTATCATGGAGGCACAATGAGTTACAGGAGAACTTCCACCCTTCCCCTTCCTTCTCCTAACAAGTGCCTGAGACCATTTGGCTGCAGCACCTTCCCCCTCTCCTTTGTGATCACACCGTGGCTTCTGGCTGCCAGTATTGGTAGCTAACCAATTGTCTGGTGGCTAACTGTCCCAGGCAGAGAAAAGCCCAGGATGATGGGACCATGGCCCATTGGCTAGGGGCGCGTCATCCAGGGAGAAAAACTAGCGGTGAATGCCCAGAGGCAGAATCCTGGTGGAGAAGCAGGCGTGGGCAAGGATAGGAATCGAAAAGTCATAGACCCCTAGTGAAGGAGTTCAGCTCTCACTGTTCCCTGAAGGGAATTCCTTTGGCAGGATACAGGCAGGATACAGTTTTTACACCCCACCAAAAGAAATCAGCTTCCCTTGGGAAACAGCTCTTTCTCTTGGCAGGTAGCAGCAGTTTGCAGCCTTCAGTGATCAATATTCAATGATCTAGTAACTGTATATTCAAATACTAAGTCTCTTTTCCAGCAGTTCAATAATCTTAAATCTTCATGTCCCAAAGTTAATCAGCCTGTTCTTCTGAAGAGTCCCAAAAAATTGTGTGAACCTCCTTAAGTCCTTTTGGTAGTTAAAATCTTGTATTATAATCCAAAGAAATCTTTTATTAAAAATATCCTCCTTATTTTCACTTTTGAGTCTCTGGCAGTCAAGCTTTTCCAAAATTTAAAAATATGTCCTTTCATCAGCAGGTGGCAGTGTTGAGTTAGGTTTCAATATTAAACAGTTTTTTCCCCAATGTTCTCAATTTAAAGATAGTATTAGTTTTGTTGAGTAAATAGTTCCAGCATTTCAAAATGCCTATCCAAAATAATGCCTGTCCAATTTTAAAGTCCAATTTTCTGTATTTTTAACTACTTTTTGCCTTTCCCTTTTTTTTTCCAAATTTTATTTGTCACATGCACAATCATACATGGTACAATATGCAGTGAAATTTAGTCCTTTCCTTCCATTTTAAGTTTTTCCTTTTTCTCCCAAATTCGAATCGCTGCCACTTTAAAAGTGATTGTGAGTCCCTTTCTTCTTAAATAGTCTTTTGGGGTTCAAAATCGAAGTAAAAAAATTATTCTCATCTAGTTCCAGACACTGTTCACTGACTACGCTCCTGCACCATGCTTAGCTGTTCCTCGACTGTCCCAGCTTCATGGCAGCAATCTTAGGCTGCCTCTTCTCGCCATGGGAAAAAGAGCTTGGGGGTCAGCAGGAAAATTGCATTATTTCTGTGACCTCACAGGGTGTCCCTCCAAGTGACTTTTGCCTCCTTTTGGAGCGTTCCGTTATTGTGACGACATCAGCCGGGAGTCCATCAGGCAACTTTTTTTGAGACAACACTGGTACACCACAGGATTGTGTGTTGAGTCCTTACTCTATATGCTTTATGTGCATGATTGCATTCCCACTCACACCAGTAATACTATTATGTTTGCAGATGATACAACAGTGGTGGGACTCATCTCCGGGGTGGGGGATGAGTCAGCCTATCAAAATGAGGTGGACTGGTTGCTCTCGTAGTGTGGAGACAATAACTTGGTCCTTAACACCGATAAGTCCAAGGAGCTTATAGCTTATAGAAGGAATAGATTGGACATCCAGCCCTTGCTTATCAATAGAGACTGAGTGGAGCAAGTGGCCAGTTTTAAGTTTCTGGGTGTTATCATAAAAGAGGACCTGACTTAGGGTACTCACATTACAGTACTTGTCAAAAGGGCCCAGCAGAGATTATAGTACCGGAGACTTCTCAGAAAACAACAACTGAATGAAAAACAGTTGGTGATCTTCTACTGCTGCACCATAGAGAGTATTTTAACTTACTGCACCTGTGTATGGTTTGCCAATTGCATAGTGGCAGATAGGACCCGCTCCAGAGGGTTAACATTGCTCAGAGGATCATTGATTGCCCCCTGCCACTGCCTTAAGAAAGTTCAAAATATCCTTAAAGATTCATCTCATCCTGGGCATCCTTTTTTTGAACTATAATCATTTGGCAGACGGTACAGGATAATAAAAACAAGGATAAATGGGCTGAAAAATAGCTTTTAATTTTGTTGTACAAGGTGCAATGACAATAAACTAAACTAAACAAAAAAGGCCCTATTTCAACAGTTTTGATAGAAAGCAGTTTGTTCATTCTTTAATCTTAGCAGCTATTTTCAGCCATTTGAATAAGAGATATCTTATTGTTCAAGGCTTTTTACACACCATTATAAATGCAGCTAAAAACAATGAACTCTTTTCGCCAAGTTGCCATTCTGAAAGTACTTTGGAAGTAGACAACTATATCAACTTTTCATTGCTGAAGGACTTCTACAGGCTTCAGACAAAGTATTGTCAGATTCTCCATGGGTATCTGCAAACATATGGAAATTCTGAGGAATTCTTTTGAAGGTTATTTCTGCTCATACATTTTAAAATTGAAGACTAGATTTATAGTTCTTTCTTTGCTGATGTAGACAACATTAGTGATGCAGATCCTGTCAAAGATGGCCTCAATGATTTGAGAACAGAGCAAATGATACTAATGAATTCCAACTTGAAGAATTTTGGAGAATTCAGATGTTCTTGTCACAAGTGTATCTTTGTTCTAATAAAGCAAAATATGGGAGTTTTGATTCCATTTGATACCATCTACTTTTGTCAGTCATGGTTTTCAGCACTTGTTGCATCAAAATAAAAAAATTGAAATAATTTAGACATCAGAGATGACATACACATTGTCATATCAAATGCCACATCTCCATTTCAACATCTGATTGAAGCCAAGGAACATCTCATTACGTTCTCATTAAATTCACTTTAGAGGAAAATTAAACTTTATGTTTTATTTACACAATGTAGATTTTTTTAAGGAACTGGATATTTTTCCATGAAAAACAAATGGGAGAAACATCAACCTTCAAAAGTCTATTTTTATATTCTTCATTAAGAAAAATTAATTTATAGTGCAATAAAATAAATTGTATGCAAAACATTGTCTATAATGCACATTTTTCAATGGAGAAGGTCTATGTTCTTTATCAGATTCTCAAAGGGTATTGTGACCTAAACAAATTAAGAACCACTGTTCTAAAATAGAAAGTGAACAAGTGCTTTAAGCTGCTCTTATTTCCATAGGTTTTTTTTGACAATATTGATGCACCTTTATTAACAACTTCCATTTCATTTTAAAATAAAAAAACTTTGTTTTTAGAAGTGATGTCTTTAATTAGTGTCCAAATTAATTTTTGGTAAAGGTCATTTTTTATTTTTTTTTTTGCTAAAGCCTAATTTGGGGTTTGGCTGACCATTTATGCCTATGATTTGGTTGAGGGTTTTAAACATGATTTTTTAATGCTTTTTGAAAATGGGCAAGTTAGAGTACTTGGGTATTTGTTACTTTGATCATAAGAATTTTTTTTAGTATTATTCACATACATTGCTTCATGTTAGTTTTTCCTTTTTCATTATTAATTTTACAATCTCAACATTTTTATCTAATTTAACATTTTCATATTTTCCAACTTTACCAAAGATCTCTCCATCTCTATCAAATAATTATAACAACATCAACAACAGAAAGTAAGCACTGTGTCTTAAAGAACTTATAATTATAATCATCCAAGTAAAGTTTCAAAAAGAGATTGTTTATAAGTCTAGAAAAAATAACTTGGATGTAGTTTATTGCTATGGAAATGTAGGGGGCACCAAGATTTAAAGAACACAAAAACGCTAATGAATTGAAAGAAGTGTTTCTGCTTTGCATTTCAGAACCTAGGAATGGTAACATGCTTTGTAGCATCATGTTCTGATTTGGGACCATTGCATTAAGAAAATTATTTTTCAAGAAAGGACCAGATGCAACAGTACTCATATAACTTATTGATCAGGGTTCTCCTAATTTAGGATTTCTCCTAGTTTTGGGAAGGTTTAAGATATTTGTGACTTGAAGTATGTGCATTATGTATAATGACAAAAGCTTGCATATGCTTCATATTATTATAACAGAAATATAATATAGTACAATAATTTTAAAACATTGTCTGTCAAACAGTACATTTGGAGTTGTATGCGATAAATGCATTGCATTTTCTACAGTTTATTACAAATATGAATATATATATTTATATGAATATTTATTTACATATTTTCATACAGTATATACACACATATATATAATTTTTGCTAGGCTTATAGCTTTCTGATAGACGTACTGTAAAAAAATGGTAGTTACAAATGCAATGTTGCTTCTCAAAATTCGTGGCTATGACGCAATTGTTAAAATGTTTTAGTGTTTCATAGTAATATTTCTAAATATTTTATACAATATCTTCCAGTTAAATACTGCATTTATGAGAAGGGAGTTTTCGTATGGGGCGAAGTGGCATTTGTGCTTCTACTAATTGTGAGTAGCCCCAACTCTCTGTTAGACAAATACATGTATTTAACTGTAGTCTATTGTACTCTCTGTGTGTGTGTGTGCGCGCGTGTGTTTGTGCGTGTGTGTGTTTTTATCATAAGATCAAAAAATTATTTCTTTGATATGCATAAACCATAGGCCTCAATTGATGTTAACTTTTTATTAGAATAGTGATAGTGATAAACACAATGTCTAAAGTTATGAGACAGTTATCATCTAGTTAAATTTCATTTTAAAATATAACATTTTAGAAATTATAAAATTGTACTGGCTTTGTTATAAAAAGGGCAGTTGCATTTCCATTTGATGAAATTGTCTGATAACTAGCAGGAGGCTGGTATTTTTTATTTTAAGTTAATGCAGTTTAAGAGTAGCTTCTTAATTCAGTTAATACAATGTTGTAGTTCTAAAACACAGAGGCTTCCTTGGTTTATCTACCATAGATTTTGTAATACACCTTTCTATCTAAAGTTTAGCTAAGTAATAACTTGGAAATAACAGTTTATTTTGGCAAATTCTATGCTTCCTGCTGTACTGGTAAAATCCAGATACAATCCTAGAAGTTGATTTCATATACAATCAGTGTGATTTTACTTCAGCTACTTCATATATTAACTTTTAAAAGCAGGTGTTTGGGCTTGCTTGGAAGGAAGTTATAGTATCTCTATGCATTCAGTCCTATTAAATGATGGCCATAGTACAGTGAACAAGTTTATATTCTTTCCTCCTCCTTTCCAATTTCTTTATTTTTTAAAAAAATAGGATATAGTCATTTTGGTGACAGAAAACTCCACTGAATTCATCTGGGGTGATTTTTTGAGTAGAAATGTAAGGGATCCATTTATGGTACATTGTGATTAGCCTTTTGTTTTTAAGCTATGGTCTCTTGAACATAATTGGAACTGAATTGTGCTGAATTCATAGGAATTTAAATCTTACTTTATTCTATCATAAATGTTGATACATACTTACAGATCTATTTTAGAATATACTTTTTACCTAATATTGACTCACAAATAAATTTTAATACAGCATTTAAACATGCAGTCATTGTATTTTACTATTTATCAGCCTAGAAAAAATAATTGTTTTAAAACATTATTCTCCACTGATGTTTTATTTATATAACTTGCTTCATATTTGTTTGTGTGTTTGTTTGTTTATTTATTTGTGTATTTATTAAATTAGTATGCCATCCATCTCACTCTGAACAGTGACTCTACATGCCTTAACACATTATTTTCCTGCTTGATTCTTGGAGTTGAAGAACACTGCATTAAAAAATAATCCTTGTTACACTGCTCGTGCCTGTATGATATCATGCTTCTCCTCCCCCCACCCCCAAAATTTCTGAATACTTTACATAATGAGTAAAATAGGCTGAAATTCCCTAAATGTGCTTATTTTTCTTGTGCTCCAAAGCATCAGATTAAATGTTTCTCCCTAAATAAACTCAGTTAAAATATAAAGAAAATTATGAAGCATGTAATTTTGATGATTGCTTTTATAAATCAGCACTTTTATATGTATTAGCACATTTAACTTCAAACTACTTTCTGAATTTGTTGTACTACTGTTTTATTTCAGCAGTATAGGTAGTGCTCTATGCTTCCAGGATGCTCACTTTACAGCATTGATACATTAAAACAATGTTTTCTTTTTACTAATTTCATCAATCTTGAATAAGCTTCCTGCTATAACTATTCTTTTAACAAGAATGGTATCAATTGTGTGGTTATTGTAATTAAATTTTTACTTTAAAAGGTGCATAAACATTTTGAGCCGTGGTGCTAAAAACAAATAATTCATTTTCATAATATTATATGTAAAGTACTGAGAAAAAATAGGGGGAGGTTGTTAAAAACAAATACTAAGCATTATTTCTGCTTTACTACTAAAATTGTTTCTTCACAAGTGTATAGGAATTCTATTTTTATATATATTTATTGTAAGTTCAGTATCTTAATTAATTTCCCCACTCCCTCACCAGAATATATTAACAATTTTTTGGGTCATACCTGTTTCATACCTGTTTATACTGGTGCATATTTTCAATGTTATACAAACTGTATACATGACTATTTGAATTCCAGGTATGTAATATATATTTAATTGACAGACTGCATAGTACAGATCCTATGCTAAATTATCTAGTGGAATTGATAATTTCTCATATATCAACTATGTTCCTTTGTAATCTTGTATGGTGATTAACATGCTTTCCCGAAAGAAAAAAGGCGTGAAGGTATTGTTCCACAGCAATAATCTCAGTCTATAATGTCATAATCATGGTTCTAATGTAGAACCAGAAGATGGCCTTTATTTTTGTATTGTTTAAGCAATATTAATTCAAATATTCAGATTTAGATGGGAAAATACATGTAGATTACATTTATTACATCATTTCAGTGTTGAATAGTTAATAAAATTGTATATTAACACATTGACTTTTTTCCTTTAAAAATATGCATTACATTTTAGTAAGTTTACTGTGCATTTACTGTATGTGCACAGATGCAGCTACTACTTGTGTAACCCACTGTTTTCAGTCTCACAAGTTGCATCTCTATCTCTGTGGCTAGAATGTTGATACAATTACTTGTGCATATGTCATGTAAATTTCACTTGCATATATAAATATGTCTATAAATCCATATGTAAGCAAAAAATGTTAGATTCTGAAGAATGTGGTGCTTTTTATGTTTTGTACTTCAATTTTTCTTATTTTTTATCTTTTAATGTAATATAACATACAATTTAATTTCAAAATATTTCCTACTGTAAATAGATCATATCTGTATATCTGTATATATGAAATTATGAAACAAATTAAAATACAATGCTTAAAGGTACTGTATGGAGCGTTTATTATTCCATGCTTATTGCTTTGTTTTGTGCTGGCATAGTGGTTAATTTAAAAACAGAATTATAAAGTATTTAGCAGTTTATGATAACCTTGGAAATCTTTATATCTTGCCTGTTGCTAAAGTTTTGCTGTTTCCAGCTTTTAGCATTTAACAGTAGCAGAATTTAACTATACTATATAGCTGGTGGTGCCAAAAAAATATTTTTCAACTGAAATACTAAAAAATACTACTTTTTAAATCAAAAGTTAAAAATGTTTTGTAAATTTTTTATTGTTACTGTATTTAAATTTAGAGTCTAACTATTTCAGCTACCTATGCATTTAAGCTAGACAGCTATAGCTCACGCAATTACAAGGTAAATATGTTTTCTTCCAGCATGAAAAATTCAAACTACTGCCTTCCTTCATACACTGCTTATAAAAATTACGACTATTCAGAGCCAGGAAGACACAATGAACAGCCGGGTCTTTGTGGTCTAAGTAATTTGGGAAATACATGTTTCATGAATTCAGCAATTCAAGTAAGTGTTTCATGTCAAATAAGATTTTACTTTATTATATAAAGAGCTTTTAAATGGAGATTGCTAGTAAAATGGGAACTTTTGCTCAATGTTAGCAGAATTTCAAATTTGCATTGATTTCTCTGATTTTTTAAATGCTTTTAGAGGGGATATTACGATATTAAGAGGCAAATAGTTATAGAATCTTGATTGGCTATGACTTGTTTCTTTGATATTTATTTATTGTTTTTCTATAATTTCTATCATATCCACTAATAAAAAACTGTTTAAAAACAGAGCCAAAGACCAGGAGCATAAGAGAATAAAACAGAGTTGAGAACCTTTAAAAACGAAATATTTGTGAAGGAAAGTAAAGCTGACAGCTATATTGCATTTGTTATATTTCATTTGGTGCATGTAGTTGAATCTCAGTTCAAATGTTTTCACCCCAGCCTTTATCTTAGTTGGAATTGATATGAAGAGACAGATATGCATTAGTTGTATTTTTTTCTATAACTCCAAATAACCTAGGCCATCAGTTTCATAGGTAATATGAGGAATGCAATAGAACTTTATACAGGTAGTCCTTGATTTACAACCACAATAGAGCCCCCCAAAATTGTCATTAAATGGTGTGGTCATTAAGTATCACATGATGACCAACCTAATTTTATTAGCTTTTTGCTGCGGGTAAGTGAGACATCACATGACCACAACTTGCAACCTCCTTCCAGTTTCCCCATTGACTTTACTTGTCAGAAGCCAGCTGGGAAGGTCATAAATGATTATCATTTGGATGCGACCATCGTAAATATGCAACAGTTGTCAAGTGCCTGAATCACAATAATTTGACTGCCAGGATGCTGTGATGGACATAAGGGCAAGGACCAATTGTAAGTCACTTTTTTCAGCACTATCACAACTTCAAACATGTGAGAAACAAATGGTTGTTAAGCAAAGACTACCTGTAAGACATTATAGTATAACAGGAAAGGGCAGAGAAATAATTTATCAGTGCTTCCTTCTAAAACTGGGCATATATCTAGGGATAGATTACATTTAACCTGAAAAAAAAATAGAAAGCCAATTTGGTGTAGTGGTTAAGATGCTGGCCTAGAAACTAGGAGACCGAGTCTAGTCCCGTCTTAGATACGAAAAACCAACTGTATGACTTTGGACCAGTTACACCCTTACTATCCCAACTCTTTTCACAGGAATGTGAAAATAGGAAAATAGGAATGAGTAATGGTATACTTGGTGCCTTCGTTCAGTTGCATATGAAAAACATCTCCAAAAGTAGTAGAAGTAATCTGCTCAGAAGACTTATGGAAGAATTTCTAATCTTATTTTAAACTTCTGAAATTTCCAAGAAAATCAACAAATGATTTCCCCACTGTTTAATGTCTGAAACCCAACCAAGAGCTGGATTCACTTACTCCAATACCTTCCCTGGAATCAGATATTGATAGCAGATCTCTAGTTGCCTTCTCGGTCCATGTTTTGTGGTAGTTGTTACTGTTGTTATTATTAGTTTCTCTGAAGAGACTGATACTACCTTTTTTCTGAAAAGAGATGAACGTTCTGTATAATCAAACCCTTAATAGATATTATATAGCATCTTGGTAAAATTTTAATCAACTTAATTATCTAATAAAACTAGTCTGGATTATTATTTTTTTATTGAGACTGCATAATTGTGGAATCCAAATTACAATTATTGGAACAGTATTACAATATATTAACATAATCCTCTTGTCATATATGGACATATAATTTTCTATCATCTTTGCCTCTAATCTAAGTTTAGTAGCCTTTAAAATACTTAATATTTCTACCCTGAAAAAACGCAATAGTGGAAAAAATTCACTAGTCTCCATTATTTCAATAAAATGGATTTAATAAATAGTTCTTATTTGAATACAGTTGAACAGCACAAGTTATTCCTCCAGCTGCATTCCAATCATCAGCACAAACAGAGCAGCACCATTCCATAGAGAAATATTCCAGAGCCTCTGTTTTCTATTGTATTAATCAGCCTAACATATGACCTGCATGTTATTGTTTTGATTGACATTGGAGCCTAAGAGTAAACCACAAATTATCCATTTCTGCATTAATTTAAAATAATCTTAAAATAGTCTGATCTTTCCATTCTCACAGGGGAGAAAAACTAGGTATCTCAATAGGACTCAGTCATGACAGAAGCTAAATATGAATTTCCCATTGTTTTATTACCATTTTTCTGTCCAGTCAACAAGAGTCTTCAGATATTGTATTCCCCAGACTTGGGGAAATTGTTGTATATTGACTCTTACTAAAATAATGTTGTAGCACTAAATCAATATAAGGACTGGGAAAGGAAAATGGAGACTTGATAAAGAAGTATGAAAACTGAATATGCCATTGACAGGCTCTATTACTCTGCATTTTACAAAAGTATTTAATTTTACTCATATTCATTTTTAGTGTCTCAGCAATACACCGCCACTCACAGAATATTTCCTTAACGATAAATATCAAGAGGAGCTAAACTATGACAATCCATTAGGAATGAGAGGTGAAATTGCAAAATCTTATGCAGAGCTCATCAAGCAGATGTGGTCAGGAAAATACAGCTATGTCACTCCAAGAGCTTTTAAGGTAAGTGTAACATAGTTGAATCTTAGAGTGTTTAATTTGCTTTCAGTTATATGATTCTTCAAAACAACGTATTAAAATAAAAATGTACATATATTAATAAAATAGGTGCTTGTAAATTGCACATACTTGTTTTTGTTTTTGTTGTTTGTTTTGACGGGAAATTCCTATAAATTGCAGCAGTGATTCCTTTGCTTTTCTTCAGTCTTATTTCACAGTATTACAATTATACATTTTATAACCTGAGATTAAAATACATTTTTCCTTGATTTAACAAAAATGCCTTTGCAATGTCACATGATACCACTATAAAAAATATTTTATTCCCCAGACGCAGGTAGGACGATTTGCACCCCAGTTTTCAGGATATCAGCAGCAAGACTGCCAAGAATTGCTGGCATTTCTTCTAGATGGTTTGCATGAGGATTTGAATCGTATTAGAAAAAAGCCTTATATTCAGCTAAAAGATGCTGATGGAAGACCAGATAAGGTAATGTGCCTTTTAGGTAATAAGCCTACATGATTTGGACAAATGTTATAAATGGAAAAATGTATCTACATAATATAGACAATTCAATCCACGCTGTCGTACTGTAACAGTATGTTGGAATGACCTTGGGAAACGGGTGAGAGCCACAGCCAGGAAGATGGTCAGATAAAAAATAGCTTATTCACAAAAGGAATGTGGACATGGCAAACATCTCTGAAGATATTTTTACTGGTTTCTTGGGTTGTAAAGTCAATGTGAGAGAAATGTACTTTTAGACCTAGCTCAGCTTTGTGAGATAGTCCAGACAAGAAGCATGGTCAGATGAATTAATTCTATGTAAGGGTACATTAACAAAATCTTGCATATCTGAAAATACTTTTGAATATAGCTGATCCTGAAGAGGGTCTGTCTATATGAGTGTTAGAAGACAGCACTGACTTATAGATGATAAAAACCATAACTATCCAATAACCTGAGTCCAGGTGAAAAGCATGATGTGATGTCTGGTGTGCAAGGATTTCAGCTTTCTGGTCTAAAGAGATCCCATTCATATTTTTGAACAAAAATAAATTCCTGTTCTGTATATAGAATTCCTTCATTGAAACTGTTAAAGAAAAGTTGTAAGTGGGGCGGCCTATGTTAATGCTAGATCTTAATTATTAATGTACTTGTTAGCACTTTGTTATTAAGATGCTGTGAGAAAACCTGGCTTTGAAATGTGGCATCAATTATTTAAATAATATTTCATTTAACCTACCAGCTTGGGGAAAGACAGGAGAAGGACAGGCTATATAGCCAAAGTGTCCCTTTGAACATACTAGATTCTCTATTCTTGTCACCAGATACAATTCTCCTATTCTAGGTGCTTTTTTTCACACATCCAACATAAGATCAACAGTTCCCATCTCTACTTCTCATTTCCCTTTCCTTTTGGCATTGCTGTATATATCTCCTTTTCAATTGCTATTTTTCCCACTTCACTCCTATCAAATCTACTTGCTATCTATTTTCTTCCCAGTTCTGTCTCTCTTCCCATCATTAAGCAATCCCAATTTTCCCCACTGCTACTCATAGACTGCTTTCTCATCATTCAGAGGCAATATGTTCTCTTCTTTTTTTGTAGGTTGCTAGAAATGCTTCAGAACCAAGCACTTGTCTGTAATTGCTCATTTTTATGTTCCAAGAAATTTTCAGTGGAGTAAGATGATTGATAAATGGAAGCTACTATTTTTTCCATTTAAAAAAGACAAACACAGATATGACCAATATGCTTTACGGGGACTGGGGAGTTGTCCATGAATGTTTTCAGATCCTATATCTAGGGAATTAACTATCTCAAATTTGCATTGCATAAATACTGTGGTTAAAGATTCGTACTTTTGATTCTATTTCTTGGCCTTGGTCAGCTGGTCCTGTAGCATATTAGAATAGAATTTTATGCAAAATGGAGACCCTAGAAATTATCATCAATTGTGTTTGAGATAATATGGCATTCATAATGAATATAATACAAAGAGGATAATATATAAAGATACTAAATGTTTATCTTTACCCAAAATTACTCAGTTACTTTTTCCTACTGTAATCTGCTAGATAATTCTGTCAAGGTCTATATGGTACATATAAGTATGCACATAATACGTAATTTAATTTAAATATTTAATGCTTCATAAAACTTATTTGTATTGTTTCAACGTCTTAACTTAGGTGGTTGCTGAAGAAGCTTGGGAGAACCATTTGAAACGAAATGATTCCATCATTGTAGATATATTTCATGGACTTTTTAAATCAACCCTAGTTTGTCCAGAATGTGCCAAGATCTCTGTAACATTCGATCCGTTTTGTTATTTAACTCTCCCTCTACCTATGAAAAAAGAACGCAGTTTGGAAGTTTATTTAGTTAGACTTGATCCACTTTCCAAACCCATGCAGGTGAGAAATATGTCATATACCAACAATAGTTGCTTTAATGTGTTAATTGAAATGGAATTTTGTTTATTTTTATGAATTTAAAGTCATATTTTCAATTTGATAAATTGAAACTTTCTCTTAATTATGCATATAACTTGTAACTTTATGTAATTTATAGTACCACCATAAAAATGGAAGTTATTCACCCCTTGAATCGTAAATAATATTTGCTGTTATGATTACTACAGTGATTCAACAGATACAAATAAGACAGTAATTTGTTATGAATACTAAAACTAGGACTATTATAAGACAAAAAGTATATAATATAAAGCATTTTGATTTTTCAATATGATTGATATTAAATAATAGTTTACAAATATAATTTTCATTTCCATTTTCCTCATAATTTAACCATATTTCTAGTTAATGAATGCAGGAGCCATGTTGGTAGTTCTGTGTTCTGTTAAGAAATCATTGGCCTTTTTGCCAGTATTTATCATTGCTTTTGGGGCATAGTTCTGTCCATAATCTTAATCATTTATATGGTGGCAAATTATAACCGAAAAACTGAACGAAGAATCAGATATTTTATACATATGATGGGAAGAAAAAAGAATCAAGGTTAGGCTTCTGGATTAAGCAGAGTTATTAGGTAAATATCCCAATCTTTGCATCTTTTTAACATAACTTAAGAAAATGTATCTGTTTCAACATTCTCATTATGTTATTTGTTCAAAAATCTGTTTGACTGGACAACTGTATTATTACATTAGGTCTGGTACCTGATAGAAGTTAAGGAACAGCATTATACTCAAGCTGCCATTCTCAAGAATCTTTGTATTTTAAAATGAGGTTGTATTCCTAAAAGAATTGGCAGAATATGTTACAAGGCTTCCTTTAATAATAATGAAGTGGAGAAGCCCAGTTTCGACCTCATGCCAAATCATAAGCTTCAATTGAGTTTGTGCATTCCTCAAAAGGAAATAAAATAAAATACATCATTATTGTTTCTCGTTTGTAGTGTGCTGGAACTCATATATAGAGATTCTGTAAGGGCAAGTTTTGAAAGCATTTGTTCCTGCAAAATGCAGTTTACAATTTATGCAAGAAAATCCTGTTGTGTATTAGGTAGGCAACCAGAATAGTGCAAATTCAATGCAATATTTTTCTTTATTTATTCAGATATGTTTATTTTATTAAATTGATTCGTTTGGAAAATAATATCCTAAAGGTACAGCAAATATTAACAAAACGAATGCATGCATACTGTATTGGAGTGAGAATTACTAGATTAGTTAATAGATTATAAGGATTTGCTATAAACCATATACATAATGAAGGAATATTATAATACTTTACTATAGCTTGAAAAACAGTAATATGAATTGGAGGGTGATGGCTTTGAGATTCAGATATGAACATTAGTTTGTTTGAATGCTGCAAGAGGAACAGGCTGTACACTTTTCATGGTAGACAATTGGATTTTATCACCAAATTGTTCATTAATAGACTCTCTTTTCACCACCAAAAACTTCCTATTAAGCCGCTGTCATAGCTAGTAATTCCTTTCCTTTAAACATGGACTAGGGACTTTGATTCATATATGTTTACAGCTCATTCAAAAATTAACTCCCTAACTATATTTCTTTTCAAAAGCTCTTTTTCATATAGAATTTTCTTGTGTTACTTCAGTATTAAATATTGGGGGTTATATTCTTTGTGTTTTAAGTATGACAATATTGTATTTTATTTTCTAGTACAAAGTAGTAGTACCAAAAATTGGAAATATACAGGATCTCTGCATCGCATTATCAACTTTGTCAGGTGTTGCTGCAGATAAGGTATGATATTTCTTAGGTGATTGTACATCAAACTAAATATTACCTATATATTTAAACAAACATAAAAAAAAATGTGTTTCTTTTTTAGATGATCGTTACTGATATATATAATCATAGGTTTCATAGAATATTTGCAATGGATGAAAATCTAACCAGTATTATGGAACGTGATGACATTTATGTGTAAGTTCAAACATTTAGTCAAAAGAATATTTTTCTCATAAATTGTATGTGATTTAGTTGACTTGTATAAAAATAAATAGAGAGGGTTGCGTAAGGAAGGGCATCTGGCATAAAAACATGCCAAATTTAAACATGTGAATCATCAGTAATAATTCCATACCGGATCGGTCGAAGCCTGGGTTAACAAAGACCACCACCAGTGCTGTTGACCTATTGGGAGCTGGCGGAAATTGGACTACTGTTGGTCAAAGAAGGAGAGGAGGCAGAAGGATTCATAGACAGAGAAGAGGAAAGGCAGGAGTATAGGTCTGAGAATATGGACTCTTAACGTTGGCACAATGACAGGAAAGGTAGAGAGCTGGCAGACATGATGGAGAGAAGGAAGGTAGATATACTGTGTGTGCAGGAGACCAGGTGGAAGGATAGCAAAGTGCATAGTATTGGAGGGGGATACAACCTGTTTTATTACGGTGTGGATAGGAAGAGAAATGGGGTAGGAATGATCTTGAAGGAGAAGAGTGAATTATGTTTTAGAGGTGAAAAGAATATCAGACATGGTCAGGGTCAAACATAAATTTGAAGTTGGAAATTGAAGGGGTAATGCTGAATGTGGTTATGCTCCACAAGTAGAGTGTGAGTTAGAAGAGAAGGAGGGATTCTGGAGTGAGTTAGATGAGATGATGGAGAGTATTCCCAGAGGGGAGAGGGTGGTGATTGGAGCAGATTTCACTGGGCACATTGGTGAGGGAACAAAAGTGATGGGCAGGTTTGGAGTAAAAGAAAGAAACCTAGAAGGACAGATGGTGGTGGACTTTGCTAAGAGGATAGAAATGGCTGTAGTTAACACCTATTTCCAGAAGAGGGAGGAACATAGAGTTACATATAAGAGTGGAGGTAGAAGTACGTAGGTAAACTACATTCTATGTAGACGAGGCAGTCAGAGAGAGTGACTGCAAAGTGATGGTAGGAGAGAGTGTAGCCAGACAGCATCAAATGGTGGTGTGTAGGATGACTCTGATAGTCATGACAAAGAGAGAAGAAAGATAGAGAAGACGACCAAGTGGTGGAAGTTGCAAAACGAAGAATGTTGTGAGGAATTCAGACAGAAGTTGAGACAGGCTTTGGGTGGTTAGGAAGAACTCCCAGATGACTGTGAAACTACAGCAGAAGTGATCAGGGAGACAGGTAGGAAGGTCCTAGATGTGTCATCTAGAAGGAGGAAAGAAGATAAGGAAATGTGGTGGAACAAGAAAGTTCAGGACAGCATCCAGAGGAAGAGACTAGCTAAAAAGAAGTGGGACTTAGAAAGGACTGAAGACAGTAGACAGGATTACAAAAAAATTGCAATGTAGAGTGAAAAGGGAGATGGCAGTGGCCAAACAGAAAGCATATGATGAGTTGTATGCCAGGTTAGACACGAGGAAGGTAGGAAGGACTTGTACAGATTAGCGAGACAGAGAGATAGAGACGGGAAGGATATACAACAGATAAGGGTGATTAAAGACAGATAGAAAGGTGCTAACAAGTGAGGAGAGTGTGCAGAGAAGATGGAGTATTTTGAGGAACTGATGAATGAGGAAAATGAGAGGGAAAGAAGAAGGGAAGAGGCGAATATTGTAGAGCAGGAAGTAGCAACGAATAGAAAGGATGAGGAAAGTGAGGAAGGCACTGAGGAGAATGAAGAGTGGAAAGGCTGTTGGTCTGGATGACGTACCTGTGGAAGTGTCTAGAAGAGACAGCAGTGGAGTTTCTATCTAGTTTGTTCAACAGAATTTTAGAGAGTGAGAAGATGCCTGAGGAATGGAGGA
>JAEANM010005595.1:0-19445 GCA_017656035.1 Myanophis thanlyinensis
TTGTTTTAAATTATTAGCCTTCATTTAATTATTTTAACTGACTTTTAATTGTATTTTGTATCTTGTATTCTGTTTTTATTGGCTGTTCACTGCCCTGAGTCCCTAGGGAGAGGGGGCAGTATATAAATTTTATTAATAATAAATAATAAAATAAATATTTTTGACAATTGGTGTCATATACCAACAACGTATCATTTTATAAAAATTCTCAATAAGATTGTATCAACCCTTTCTTCCACACTGTCCCGTTGGTCCAACTATATATTGTATCCAATATATTTTGCCCATTTTATCATACAATCTTTTAACTTGTTCTATTCTGTTTCTATTTTCAATAATAGCTTATATATTTTAGCAATATATCATTTGTACAGAGCTCTACATTAAATTCAGTTTTACCCTTTTCAAATTCATAATTCTTCTTATCTAATTTATATCTTTCCATTATCTGAGAATAAGGAAACCATTAGCCTGCAAAACTTTCAAGTTTTCTTTTGTTTTTAACTTAACCTGTTCTTGAGAAAAATTCAGCAAGTTAACATAAGTTAACCGTTTTTATTTTATTTCATTTAGCGATCATTTCTCCTCTAAAAAAGGCTTCTTTGATAAGAACCATAGAGGGATTTTTAGGAGACAATTTAGAAATATCTTTTGGCCATTGCATAAATGATACACCAGTCATCAATATAGATATTGTCTGAATAGAAATAACACTCTAGGTAAAACATTTATTTTGATCACAGAAATTCTTCCCAACAATGACAACTGTGCTTTGTCCTATTTCAACACATAGGTTTTAACTCCACTCCATATCTTTGCAGTTATTTTGAAACAACATACAATTTATATTAGTCAAAGTACAGTAACCCCCAAACATGTAATATTTTTCTCAATTTTAAAATCAGAATTTTCATCAAAACATCTTGATCTTGTGCAGTCATGTTTTCAACATCTTTGTTTTCTGATTACACTGGACAGCAAAGATTTTGCTTCCTCAACACTTTTAGGTGTTTCTTACAGATTTTTAGCTGCTGATCCAAAAAATAACCTGTAATTTAATCTATCACGTACCTATTTGTAGAAATCTTCAGATTTATACAATGACAGTGTATACCCTGCAACACAGTTGAGTATGCTGCACACACAAAAAAAACATACAAAAATATGGAACTGTTGTTGAAGCACATCCAGTACATCAAGTGCAACTGGAATATCTACAGAGGTGGCTATACTCTTTAATGTGCAGTAATACCTGCTGGAGGCAGGAGCCCCTGTACTCCATAGGCCATTGAGATGCATGCTCGAAGCCACCTGCCAACAGTGGAAGAAGAGACCTTTTGTCCGAAGGACCTCGGTTGGAATGCGACAAATGAGGCTTCAGTTTTACTGAAGGTGGAAGTCCTATTGATGTAGACATGGAGAGTTCTCCGCACATCTAAGGTGTGCCAGCAACCCTCAAGGGGATGCTTGGGGTTAGGGCAGAAGTTAGGCAGAACTATTTCTTGGGCCTGTGAAACCAAGAGTTAATCTTGGGCACAAAGGCCGGGTCCAGACATAAAATTACACAGTCTGAGTGGAAGATACAAAGGTCTTGTCTAATGGAGAGTGCCAAGAGCTCTGAAATACACCTGGCAGATGTAATCACCACAAGGAAGCTGACCTTCCACGTAGCACCTTCAGCGATGCTATTTTCAGGGGTTCAAATGGTCTTTTTGTCAGAACCTCCAGAACTCTCGAAAGCTCCCAGGTGGGATAGTGATGCACCACTGGGGGCCTCAAATTAGTTGCACCCTGGAAAAATCTGCACACTGTTGGGTGCCTCAATAGGGAGCGTCCTGTACCTCAGTCGATGACAGATACAATAGCTGTGACCTGCCTGCAGAGGGTACTAGGCCGGAGGCCTTTATCAAGACCGTCCTGTAGAAAGTCAACAAATTGCGCCAAGGACACTAGTAATAGATCTAGTGTGACACTTCTCCCTTTGTCAGGGACGATGATGACAGAGGTAGTCTCCACGGTGGAGTGATGGAGAGATGCAGTAGCTCCGCAAACCAAGGTCTCCGCAGCCACTGAGGCGCTAGAAGTTTGGCCTTCTCCTTTCTTGCCTTCTGGATGACCTTGGGAATCAGCTGCAGAGGAGAAAACACGTAAAGTAGGCACTGAGGCCACTTTGATCTTAATGCATCCACCCCTTCTGCCCTGGTCAATGGAAACATGGAGAAGAACCTGGGAAGCTTCGCGTTGGTCATTGTGCCAAACAGGTCCATCTCCAAGGACCCAAAGCAGGCCAGCAACTGCTGGAACAGCTGTGGGTGCAGGCTTCACTCCGCATGGTCATGGGTGGCTCTGCTGAGCCAATCCACTCGGGCATTGTTGATGCCTGAAATGTGTTGAGCCCGGAGAGGAGGTGGGTTTCCGCCCAAGTGCCTAGTTGTTGGGCTTCCTTCATCAGAGAGGCTGATTTGGTTCTGCCTTAGAGATTCACGGTTCATTTGGCTGCCACATTGTCTGCCAAGACTAATATGTGTTGGTTCTGGATGCGACCCTGGAAACTGTGGATAACGAGAAATATTTCTTGCAGTTCCAGCCAACTGATGTTGTGGGCTAATTCCACCCTGGACCAATACCCCTACACTACGTGCTGGTGGAGATGAGCCACCTAACTGAAGAGGCTTGCATCGGTTGTGATAATGGTTGTGGTGGATTCATTGAAAACAGACCCATGGTGAATTTTCTGGGAGGTCCACAAATACAAGGAGTGAAGGACTGCTGTGGGCAACCAAACTCTGGTCCGGGATTGACTGTTGCCTGCATATTTGTGGGGGAGGAGAAACCACTGCAGCAGCCTGGCATGGAGTCTTGCCCACAGGATGATGTCTATGCAGAACATCATCTTGCCTAACAATTGGGAGAGCAGAGCCAGCTGTACCCACCTCTGCTGATGGATTTGGTGGATCAGCTGGTGAAGGCTGTGTCCTATCTGCGGACAAGAAGACCTTGCGCTGTTCGGTGTCTATCACCGCTCCCAAGTGTTATAGGCAAGTGGTGGGCTAGAGGTGGGTCTTCTCTACATTTATGGAGAATCCGTTCTCTTGCACCATGGAGATTGTGGTCTGTAGAGGCCAGTTCAGAGCCTGAGGATGTTGTCCAGATACATATGGACTCGGACCAGATCCTGGAGCAGGTGCATTGATAAGGTCGCCATTAATTTTGTAAAGACACGGGGTGCCGACAAGAAGCCGAATGGCAGCGCTTGATATTGTAAGTGTTGTCCCTCATAACAAAAGTGGAGGAACTGCTGGTGGGACGGATGAGTAGAGACATGGAGGTAGACTTCTGTTAGGTCTATTGATGATAATAAGTCCTTGTGGTACAACAAGGCCAAGATGCTCTGTAGAGAGTGCATCTTGAACCTGCAATAACGCACATATTGGTTGAGACACTTGAGGTCTAAGATCGCCCTCCATCCTACCAAGGCCTTTGGTATGATGAAGAGGATGGAGTAGAAATCCTGACCTCAAAACGATGTTGTGTAATGCCAGGTCCATTATGAACAAGGCCCCCCCTCATTCACGAATTGATTCAGGAGGGGGAAGCCGACCTGGCAGGTATCACTGAGACCTGGGTGGGCCCGGAGGGAGGTGTCCCTCTGGTTGAACTGTGCCCACCTGGGTTTTGAGTTTTTCATCGGCCGAGGGCTCAGGGAAGGGGTGGGGGGGTTGAAGTGGTTATTAAGGAAGATCTATGTCCTAGGGAAGTCACTGTTTCGCAGATAGCTGGATGTGAATCCCTCTGTGTGAAGTGGGGTTCTAGGGTTCAGATGGGCCTATTACTCATATACCTGGCTCCCTGCCATGTGACATTGGCCCTGCCTGGGCTCCTCGAGGTCATAGTCGGATTGGCGGTGGAGACCCCCAGACTTATAGTTATGGGGGATTTCAACCTGCCTTCTGCCGGCATAGCCTCGGGGATTGCTCAGGAGTTCATGGCTTCCATGATAGCCATGAGTCTGACCCAAGTAATTTGGGACCCCACCCACACCGGGGGTCACATCCTGGACTTGGTTTTTGTCTCGGAACAGTGGCAGAGTGATCTGGGTATAGGGGATATTTTAATTGAACCCCTGTCATGGTCAGACCACTTGCTCCTTAGACTGGACTTCTGATCCGCACCCCCTCATCGCAGGGAGGCGGAACCATTAAAATGGTTCCTCCCCAGGCGCCTGATGGACCCTGAGAGGTTCCTGACAGAGCTTGGGCCATTTCCCAAGGCACAGACTCATGACCCTGTTGGGGACCTGGTAGCCACCTGGGATAGGGTGGTGACCGAGGCCCTTGACCGGGTCGTGCCTTTGCGGCCTCTGACCCGGCATCGATCCCAGTTGGCTCCCTGGTTTTCCGGGGAGCTAAGGGAGATGAAGTGCTGGAAAAGATGCCTAGAGGGTGGTTGGAGATCTAGCCACTCCGAATCTGACCGAACACTTCTGCGAGCCTATATTAAGACGTATTTAGTGGCGATAAGGAAGGAGAAACGTTCCTACTTCTCCATCCTTGTTGCATCTGCAGAAAACCGCCCAGCTGCCCTCTTTAGGGTGACCCGCTCCCTTCTTGAGATTGGGGAGCGGGAAGATCCCTTACAGGGACGTGCTGAGGATTTTTCTTGTTTTCTGCAGGATAAAATCGCTCAGATCCAGGGAGGGTTGGACTCTGACTGGGCTGTTCTAGATGGGGGGGTTGGGGCCGGTCTTGGGTGAGACCATCTGGGCTGAGTTTGACCCTGTGACCCCAGATGAAGTGGACAGATTGCTGGGTAGCCTTAATGCCACCACATGTCTATTAGACCCTTGCCCCTCCTGGTTAGTGCTGGCTACCCGGGAGGTGACGCGAGGTTGGTTCCAGGGGATTATCAACACCTCTTTGAGGGAGGGGTCCTTGCCTGCGGCCTTGGAAGAGGCGGTGGTGAGGCCTCTCCTCAAGAAGCCGTCCCTGGACCCAACCTTGTTGTCTAGTTATCAGCCGGTCTCCAACCTTCGCTTTTTAGCGAAGGCTGTTGAGACCGTGGTGGCACGGCTCAGCATCTGGAGGAAACATTGTATCTGGATCCTTTCCAATCGGGCTTCAGGCCCGGTTTCAGCACGGAGACGGCTTTGGTCATGTTGGTTGATGATCTCTGGAGGGTGCGGGACAGAGGTTATTCCTCTGTCCTGGTCCTATGAGACCTCTCAGTGACTTTCGATACCATCGACCACGGTATCCTGTTGCGGCGGTTGGAGGGGTTTGGAGTTGGAGGCACCATGATTCGATGGTTCTCCTCCTTCCTCTCCGGCCGCTCGCAATTCGTGTTGGCAGGGGGGCAGAGATCGACCCCGAGGCCCCTGATATGTGGGGTTCCTCAGGGGTCAGGGCTCTCGCCCATACTGTTCAACATCTATGACGCCGCTGGGTGAGATCATCCGTGGCTTTGGGGTGAGTTTACATCACATGCGGATGACACGCAGTTGTACATCTACACCCCAGGCCACCCCAACGAAGCCGTTGAAGTGATGGGCCGTTGCCTGGAGGCTGTGCGGAATTGGATGGGTCACAATAGGCTCCAACTCAATCCAGCCAAGACTGAGTGGCTGTTATTTCCTGCACCCAGATACAGCCAGCATGTGCTATCGCTGGCCGTGGGGGGGGGATTTTGTCCCCCGCGGAAGGGGCTTGCAACCTGGGTGTCCTCCTGGATGCACGGCTGTCGTTGGATGACCATATCGCAGCTGTCTCCAGGGGGGCCTTTTATCAGGTCTGTAGGATTGGCCAGTTGCGGCCCTTTCTGGATCGGGGCGCTCTTCGAACAGTCACTTCTGCCCTTGCGACCTCCCGTCTGGATTATGCCAATGCTCTCTACATGGGGTTCCCCTTGAAGAGCATCTGGAGGCTGCAGTTGGTCCAGAATGCGGCCGCGCGGGTAATTATGGGAGCTCCTCGGAGCTCCCATGTTACACCTCTCCTGCGTGAGCTGCACTGGCTTCCTGTGGCCTTCCGGGTGCAATTCAAGGTGCTGGTGATCACCTTTAAAGCGCTCCATGGCTTGGGTCCCAGGTACTTACGGGACCGCCTGTTGCCACCATCAGCCTCCAGCCAACCGGTGCATTCCCACAGGGTTAGCCTCCTCGGGGTTCCATTGTCAGGACGTTGTCGTCTGACAGCCCTGAGGGTACGAGCCTTCTCTGTGGCAGCACCCTCCCTATGGAATGACCTGCCCCTGGAGATTCGTACCGTCCCGGACCTCCGGGGTTTCTGACGTGTCCTAAAAACTCATTTATTTTATCAAGCTGGCCTGGCCTGTTACCTGATACTTGGGGGTTTTAAACAATTTAAAATTTTAATTGTTGATTTTAAATTTTAGATTTTAAACCATTTATTTTATAATTCGTCAGCCCTATTTAATTATTTTAACTGGTTTTAATTGTCTAGGTATGTGTTTTTTTACGTGGCTGTACATTGCCCCGAGTCCCTAGGGAGAGGGGGCGGTATATAAATCATGATAAACAAACAAACAAACAAATAAATAAAACGCCTCCGGGACCGGTTGTATGGCCTGAATATGAAGCAGATGATTGGTTGCGTCTCACATGAGAGCCTGATGTAGAGGGTTCTTGGAGACCTGGCACATGATAAACCTGTTTGGAGGGACGTCTTGCAACTCGTGTCAGTCAGAACTGAATCGTCTGCCTTACCCAGATATCAGATGTGGTTTCCTCCCATAGGTCGGCGAAGAATGTAAGGCAGCCACTAATGGGAGGGTTGGATCCAGTCATTTGGTTTGTCTAAACAGACAGCCGTGACCCCCTCAAAAGGCCACCTCGAGTAGGGTTGCTGCTGTTGTCTACCTCAGAACGATTGGGCCTGTTGATGGTCTGAGTGGTATGCGGGGAAGCACTGTGCTGTGAACAAGAGGTCCTCGGATGGAACAAAGGACTGGTGCCGAAAAAATGGTCCTCTCCTACGGTCAGAAGATCTGGTGCTCATGACCATCCTTTTTCTGCCGACCTTGGACTCTATGAGGACTGATTTAGGGTGTCTCTGAACAGCTTCATGCTAGTAAATGGAGCGGAGGCCAGCTTCCATTTCTGGCATTGGTCTGAGGACCAGTGTTTCATCCACAAAAGACAGCGAGCCATCATGAACTAGCCAACTGATCTTGAGGTGAATTTGGTGGCATGCAGAGTTGCATCTGCTGAAAACTCAACCGCCACTATTAGTTTGTTAATGTCTTGGTGTATCTTCTCTGGACTCATGTACCTTCTGTGGCAATCCTGGCCTGAAGCTGCCAAAGCCAGAGCAAGGTCAGCATATTAAAAAAGGAGTGCGAAGTGGAGGCCTTGACCATCCATGCTGCTGCTTGGTGCCTCCTACGGAGAACTTGTTCCATTCATTTGTCATCAAGCTTGAGAATGTCATCAAGATCCATAATTAAGGTGCTGGTGGAGGCAAGTGCTGTGAGGGGTTCATTGACCTGTGGTGGCTCTAGTGCAGTGGTAAAGGTCTCTGCCACATTATAAAAGTGCTGCTCCGAATTGACATGTGGCAGGGCCGCTGCCGGGATGTCCCATTGCCTTTGGATTAAGTCTGTGAACAATGGGGGAGCGGCACCTCTTCGGTTTTAGTGGTCTGGGTAGAGGAGTTACACAGTCTCCTTCTTGGGAGGGGGGGAAATGCCTGTGTGCAGGGTCCTGTCCGCCATCCAGCTGAGTAACTGCCTTGGCCTTGTTCAGAAAGGTTCTGAATGAGGGCTGGAATAGACCCACAACTGCTGGTGGTTCTGTGTAGTTTTCCCCATCGTCAAAGAGCAGAAACTCCTCATTTCCCTATTAAATGATGAGGGAGAGCTAGGGTCCACATAGTCACTTTCACAATGTGATCTAGGAGAGGATGTTTGGTGGGATGTTCCCAGGGGAACTACTGAAGGTCTGGGCATCAGACCACCTCTGTCTGCTGGCAGATTATGAGCCATTGCTGCCGCAACCAGCTCCTTCATCTGGTCCAGCAATGCTGCCTGAAGGGAAGCCATACACGTAGGCTCCGGGGTGGTTACAGAAGTAATGGAGGAGCGACTGCAGGCCAAGACATCATCCCAATTGTGGAGCACCTGTGGCCTCGGTAGCTACCGGGCCGGAGTGCTGTGGCATCCACAGCCTCAAAGGCGGCTGTGGGCTCTGATGTATGTCACCAATTGTTTCCTTGGGCCTCTTGGGCAGGAACGCCAAAATGGCGACCAGGATTGCTGCTGACTTGGTCAATGGCCCAGTGATCAGCACTTGCAACCTGGGGAAAGCAGCAGGGCTTCAGTGAGGGAGGGTGCGCCCGCGGCCTCAGTGCAATCATGGGTGAAGTTGCTGGTGGCCCGTAGCCTTGGAGATGACCGCAGTCAATGATCCCATTGGTCTATGGCCTTAGAGGTAGCTGCGGACGAAATGCCATGCCCCTGCAGTCTCAGTAGCAACCAGGGGGGAATTGTCAAGAGCCTGCTGGGGAATGAGGCAGGTGGTATCACAAAGAGAGATCAGTCTCCTTCTGACGGTATAACGGGCAAGCCAGTAGGCAGCCTGTGTCTAAATGGCATCTGGAGAGCCAAAGGCAGCTTCACTTTTAAGTCTCGTCCAGCAGTGCCATTGACAAGCTCCAGACACGTCCAATGAAGCAATTTAAAATTTTTACTCAGAGATCAATGCTAGAGTAAGGTAGGAAAGTTTTCTGCTGAAATAAGGAGGAATTCTTCTCTGATGAACGAGGAGAGAATACACAGTCCAATCTTGTCTGCTGACTGAGTAAAAGCTGGGAAGGTAGGAGGAACCTGGCCCTTTTATGCTTCTATCACTCAGTCAATAGACCTAGAAATGACAGACTAACCCAATCTATGGATTATCTCTCTCCACATTCAACGGAGAATCAGTCTCTCCCTCCCCACTGTTGAACAGATAAGTCAATTGGGATACCACCATTTCAGCAATTTAGTTGCAGGGAGGAACCATCTGAGGATCAAGCAGGTTGATTTCTAGTTCCCGCCTTCAATCCAGAGGGAAAAATATGGTTTCCCTACTGTTCAAGGAGCAAAACAAGCTGTGATGTCATTTCTGAGCGAGTTGGAGCTCTCTAAATTGCCATTTTCCTCACCTGAAATCCCCAGAAGTATTATTTCTTTAATATAGTTGTATCAGTGAATTCCAGTAGGTTATGAAAGAATGCACAACTATAATATGACTGGGCTTTTAGAAACTATATACTTAAAAATAGAGCTCTACAGAATTATTAACACTGGCATTTGATTTTTAAGAGATTCTTTTGAAGAGGTGCTATCTGTAATTGATTAACTTTCAATTAAAAGAGTAAACAAACACACATTCATATTTGCAATGATTTTCACTTCCTAGTTAAGCATTTTAGAAAATGTATATGACCAGACATCATACATACATAACTCTGAATAGTTGGCTTACAACTATTCACAAGAAAAACAATCTCTTAAAAAAAAGGGAAAGCACCATTAAAACAATTATAATGACTCCAGTGCTATATAACAAAATCACAACACAAATCACATTTGACAACTCCATGGAGAGTATACCGCAGTAATCCAATTGGGAAGTGACTAAAACATGAGTGACAATAAGCGGAGCTTCCCAATCCAACAATGGGCTGATGCACAAGATACATTTGGAATAAGTATCCTAGCCATAGCTGCCACATGCTCTTCAGGACCCCCAGGGTGCCTATCAACTCTGTATGGGAAGTGTGTAGACAATTACAAAGATGACCTTAAATTTCCTGCTCATTCCTAACACTCTGTCCTGGGTATTCTGTGCATGTGGGATAGAGGAGGTTAAAGCTAAAGAGGGAGGTGATATAGAGGGTTAGGAAGATGATCCTGAGGGAAGTTAACAAGAATCATTCAATAATCAAAGCAAATTGAAACATTCCTTAAGACTTGGGAAACAAAATAATATTTGAAAGAGGTTTCTTGATGCATTGGGATGGGATATTGTAATGGGGCTGTAAGAGTAACCTTGAGGAACCAGAGGAAGAGCCACAACCAAGACAATGGCCAGGCAAAAGAGATTTGTGTCTGAGAAAAAAATGTAATCTGAGAAAACATCTTAGGCCTGACTTTCCCCAGTTTTCTTATAGATAAAGGGAGGAAATGGGGAGGCACATTTAGTCTTGCAAGATTCTTTTACTACAACCTTATAAAATATCATTATATTAGCATTCATAAATTTGGCTTCGTAGTCTAGTCTACATTGAAGAGCTGACAGGTAGATTCTATTACTATAGCCTGTTTAAATATTATATAGCTTTAATTTTCTTGCAGAGTCACATTTCCTGGTCTGGTCTACTTTATAGGGCTGACAGAGTGATAACATGCTAAGAATTAAAGTTGAAAAATTTCCAGATGAAAGGGAGTCCAAAACTCCAAAGCCACTTGGTCTTGCTGCAATTGAGTTGCAGACTGTTCTTTTGCATCCTTACTCTCACAACCTCCAGGCAATGAGTACTAATATTGACAGCATTGCTTGTATGAGGAGGAGTAGAGATGTGTAACTGAGGATCAGCATACTGATATGTCACTCCCTACTGATGATTGACCTTATCCAGCAGTGAGGAAAGAGAGAAACACTAAGATACCCATACAGGAGAAGTCTAGAATTAGAACTCTCCCCGACTAATACCAAGTGGAACTACCACGGAAGGAGGAAGGGATTCCACCACAGAGTAATACTCTCAGCCCTATCCCCTTAATACCATGATCATTGGTATCAGAAATCCCCCAAAGATCCAGAAGGATAAAATTATATTCATCCTTTCCTATCCTGAGCCCCCTGATTCAATAATCTTGGTCACAATCCAGCCTGAAAAGGATCTAAATAACCCATTGTTTATAAGCATGGAAGAAAGAATGGAACCCCCTCCTCCCATTTAGAATTTTTTGATTATTTACTTACCATTGTAATGTCCTGTATCTCCAGGCAGTATGAAGTATTAGATTCTGTCTTTATTCAGATGAACTGCTTACTTATGTAATAATTTCAGGGTTCTGAAAATTAACTGCAAATTCACGCATGAGTTATCGCCCTACATAAAGTTCCATGCAAAACTATGTAGAGTTTATAAAAATATTTGGTGCAGATAATACCCCCACAGATCCATAAGGCTAGGGGCATCATCAGCTGAATTCCTTTTGCTCCTGACAATGGGTCATGAGGAACAAAAATTTACTTGAAAACCAGCTGGAACAGAGAGTGATGCAATTATCTCAAAATGACCCCAAATTTGTATTGACAATAATCACAAATAGGACATTTGCCTTTCCAGCTCCAGTATGAGGGCACAGGCCAATTGGTAAAACCAGATTTTCAGGCCCCTTGTGGGCCAAAAGAATGAGTGTAGATCTCACCTTGAAGGTTTAATCTATAAACTTGACACCTGGATCTCTAATAATCCCAACTCTAACCAGAACCAATCCATCCAATTAAATCTTCTTGGGAAAAGTTTCTATAATTTCTCATTTTTGTTACATGAGAGGGCTGAAGCCCAGAAGCACTGCTTTTCAGTACTAGATTCTGTCTCCCGGACTAGTCTTTCTGAGATCAGTCTCACCACGTCTTCGCATGTTTTTCAGAAACTGCTAAAAATAGTCCTTTTCAGGGAGTGCTTGTAGAGTGAAAGAATCTATTTATGTTTGAAAGCTAATTATTGTTGTAATGCTGATTTTGTATTATAGTACTTATTAAATATATATGAATATTTATTTATTTTCTAATGATAGATGGCCTGTGGCTGTTTTAATCTACACTTTATAAATTTCCAGGAGTCCAAGCAAATTCAGTGTTAAATAAATGAAACATTTTGTAATATGTTTCTATGTACATGAGTGATACTTGCAAAAGCTCGAGTTTTTAGAAATGTTCATAAAGAACCAACAAATTGTTTCTTTAATAAAAGGGGCATTGGACTTACCTGATACACTCCTTCTCGTCGTGTAGAGAGATAATCCACAGGATAGACTGTTGGAATACCTCTCTACACTCAAAAAGAAGCTTGACCTTGGTAGCGACCGTAGGCGGCATGCTGTGATGATGCAAGGTGAGTTGCCATCCAAAATGGCAGCCTGAGGCTGGGCTGCAAAATGCCGGTCTATCGAACAGCAATTAAAATGGCCACCTCTCGAACCCTGACAGCATGACACTCTGGGGCCAGAGCAGGGCAATTGCTTGGCTCGGCACTGCCACGGCGGTGGTGCTCGCAGGGAGGGGTGCTTGACAGCCTCCAGTCTCGGAAGCAACTGCAGGCATTGCGCTTTACCACCCGCCACCTCGAAAGCGACAGTGGGGGTGGGGAGATTTAATTAACCCCAGAGCCTGCAGCTGAAGTAATAATGCCTTCTGTCAGCAAAAAGATCCGCTTGAAAGAGAAGAAAACAGCAGGAGTCCGGCCTGACGCCTCCAAGGGCTTGTCTAGGCCGTCAGTGGCTGCTAAGCAGCCGCACCACTACTTTAAAGTGGCACGTGATCTAAGATCTTGTTTGAAAGTAAAAGCGTCGGGAGTTGTTTGAAGCCTCAAAGGCTTGCCCAGGCTGTTGGAGGGTGCTGGGCAGCAGCACCGCCATTTTAAAGTGGCGTAAAATTTTCTTGCCGTTACTACTAGCCAGACTCATCATTGCAAAGGACTATGGCAAACAGTGTGGGGAAAAATTTTTCAGCATCGGCAGACTGTATTAGAACTGCAGGTTTGCGATCTGTCTCGTCACTGACAGCACATACAGTTAACAAAAGGCAAACCGTTTGTAATGGCAGCCTCTCACTGAAGGCCCCACCCCATGGCTGAAGGTTCGGTTGAGAACAATATAAACAGTAATCTGACTGTCAGATGACAGTATGTCTGGTAACATGGAACTCACGATTGATTAAAGGTTGAATAGAAGCTTCTCTTTGAGTGTAGAGAGATATTCCAACTTTCTATCCTGTGGATTATCTCTCTACATTTGACAAAGAAAGGAAATACAACACCTATACCTCTTTAGATAAATTCAAACTACCAAGACCAGATGAATTACATCCCAGAGTTCTGAAGGATCTGGCAAACATGATAACGGAACTACTTAACTATATCTTTCAAAGATCCTAGAGCACTGGGGAACTACCAGAGAACTGGAAAAGAATTGTCATGGTTCCCACTTAAAAAAAAAGGGGGGGTGATCCAGGAAACTACAAATCAATCAGCATGGCCTCAATACTTGGGAAGATCCTGGAAAATGTAATCAAGCAATGGACCTGCAAATATGTAGAAGCAAGTAAAGCTGTTATTAGAAGTCAACAGGGGTTTGTTAAAAGCAGATCATTCCGAACAAATTGTATTACAATCTTTGACAGAGTGACTAAATTAGGAGACCAGCAAAAAAAAAAAATTGCTACTACCATAGAATACTGGGACTTCAATAAAGGTATTTGACAAAGTAGATCACAAACAACTTGTTCAGGAAAAAATAGGATAAACAGCATCACCACCAGATGGATTCATAACTGGTTGACAAATTACACTCAACAGATAGTCCTCAATGAAACTACACCTACAATATATGGAGAGAAATATGCAGTGGGTACAGAGAAACGCAGTGGAGCTGAGCTGGGGCAATGGTGCGCGTGCCGGCAGAAAAGGCTCTGCATGCCATAGGTTCGCCACCACTGGTATAGGGTCTCCTGCTTGAGCAGGGATTTGGATTAGAAGACCTCCAAGTCCCTTCCAACTCTGTTATTCTGTTAATACAATAAGATGAATTGTAAAATTGATGTCTGCTAACTTCACACTAGAGTGTCAAGATTATTAAAATCAGGTCAGGACCAGAAAAAAATGTATTTATTGCACATAGACCTTGCTTAATGACTACTCTGTTTAGTAACATTTGAAGTAATGATGGTTCTAAAAAATCCTAATTAAAGAAATATTTGTATCTTTGAAAATTTCATTGGTTTGACTCAATTATGAGATCAAACGGGAGATCACCCAATCATTGGTTTCTATGCTCATCCACAACAGAGAACATCAAAACATCATTAACTAACCAGGAATCAATATCACTACTATAGCATTCTATTAATTTTCCAAATAATCTGTTTATTAACGTGCGTACTAATGATTTATTTAACAGCAGAACCCAATTCTAAACATTTGAACTAGCTAATTGTCCAGAAATTGCATGCCAAACATAACCAGTGAATCTCATAACAAATATGTGCTAAAACCAATCCAAACCAAAATTAGAAAATACAGATGCTGTCATTCAGTCGAGTTGTTTTAGATAGAACAAGACTTTCTAAATAATCTTAGTTTAGGAAATACTTGAATAAACCCAGAACTAAATTTTGATTATTATTCTCTCTTCACAACAATGATGGGGCGGTATATAAATGTGATTAATAATAAATAAATAAAATAATAATGTTAAGTCACAACTGCCAGTTCTATAATTGATTTTGGACTTTACAAATTCTTCCTAAGAACCTAGGATATCATAATCTTTTGATATGTGTCAATCCAAGCAATGTACCTTTTGCAATTCATAGATGAAAATTTTGTCAATATGCAGATTTTCTTAAGTGTTGTCCAATATTTTTTTTTGTATGACACCCAGTATGTCTCTTATCACTGGAGCCACCCTGGCCAGTTTATTACCTATTAATAAACATAAAAATACACTTTTGTGCACACCCATACATATGCACAAATTGACTTACAACCATTCAGTGAATGTTTGAAGTTACAAAAGCACTGAAAAAAAATGAATTACAACCAGTACTTACATTTACAACCATAGCAGCATTCCCATGATCACTGTGATCAAAATTTGGGCATTTGACAAACAGCACACATCCTGGGGTCATGTGATTGCCATCTGCAACCTTCCCACAAGCTAAGTGAATGAGGAAAGTCAGATTCATTTAACAACTGAATCATTCATTCAACTGCAGTGATTGCTTAACAACCATGGCAAAAAAATAAAATTGGGCACAATTCACATAACTATCTTGCTTAGCAATGGAAATTCTGGTCCTAATTGTGGTTTAAGTTGAGGACAATATATAAATAGACAGAATCAACTGAAGGCAACATACCCAACACAGGTAGTCCTCGATTAAGAAAGGTAATTGGGACTGACAACTCATCATTAAGTGATGTAATCGTAAAGCGAAACATTATGTGACTGTGCTAAATTATGACACAGTTGTTAACCACATACACAGTTGTTCACCATAATACCAGTTTCCTATCAGTTTTCCCCATTGGCTTAGCTTGTCAAATCTGAGCCTGAAGGTCATAAATAGTGATTACATGACCATAGGATGCTGTGGCCATCATAATGCATGTCAATTACCAAGTACTTAAATCACAATTGTGTGACTAAATGCAATGGCCACAACTTCCAAGGACTGGTTTTTAGTCTTCTCATTCAGCACTACTGTAACTTTGAACAGTTGCTGAATAAGTGGTTGCTGAGTGATGTCTACCTGTACGCCACACTCCTATTTTCTTCACAATAAGTTTGTGTAGAGTGTTGGTCTGAGAGACAGTGGCTCAAAGTCATTCAATCATCTTTCATGCTTAAGGGAGGGATATAATTTAAATCTGATTTCTAGACTACAACTTTAACTACTATACCAAATTGGCTTCATGTATTCCTTCTACTAATACCATATTCACAGTACAAAGAAGACATAGTATTGATTAATACAAGAAGGGAGGTAATATTCAAAGATGTAGAGACAGAGGGTAGGCAGAGTGTTTTCTTCTTCTATAAGACAATTTGTATAGTTTTAAAAGTGCAGGAACTAGGAACTGTGAGATCCAGTTCTATTCTACTTCAGCCATGTAAACTCCCTGCATGGCCTTGAGCCAACCAGTCTCCCTCAAGGCAATCTTCTGTACAGGTTGTTGTTTTGAGGGAAGGTAGCATAAAAGTGTTTTGTATGTCACTTTTGCTCCTGAATGGAGTATGAATTTAATAAATGTATATAATCTCTCATAATACTAGAATACTGTTTCATACAATGATGCTGAATTGCAAGAAATTCAGGGGCAGATAGAAGAAAATTCTTTACACAGTGTATTTATTAAAGGTTTATTATCAAGTACATAGAATAATAGAGTTGGAACCCATTTTAGAGGTCTTCCAGTCCAACCCCCTGCTCAAGCAGGAGACCCTATACTACTTTGAACAAATAGCTGTCCAATCTTTTCTTGAAAACCTCCAGTGATGGAATACCCACAACTTCTAGAGGTAAGTCATTCCACAGATTGATAATTCAGTCAGGAAATTTATCCTTAGTTCTAAGCTGGAACCCTCTTTAATGATCTCTACCCATTACTTCTTTTCTTCTTACTTGAGGTGGTTTGAACAATCCCCTTCTTCTTTGTGACAGCCTCTTGAGTACTGAAAGGCTGCTGTTGTACCATCCCCAGCCTTTCTCTTCATTAGACTAGATTGTACAGACCCCTTAACATTTTTGTTGTTCTTCTCTGCTCAACATTTTTTTTGTATCATGATGACTAGAACTGGACCCAGTATTCCAAGTGTGGTCTCACCAGTGCAGTATAAAGCTGTACTATCACTTCATATGATCTTGAAACTAACCCGCTGATGCAACCTAGGATGCATTAGCTTTTTTGGCAGAAAGCACACTGCTGACTTATCCTTAAGTGGCGGTCTATTCAAACACTTAGATTCCTCTTGCAGTTGCTGTTAAGCCATATACCATCTATTTTATACCAGTGCAAATGGCTCTCCTGTAGGACCTTACCTTTCTCACCATTGAATTGAACTTTGTTGTATATGGTCCAGTGTTCACGGTCCTTCTGAATTTTGAGTCTATCTTTTAAAGTATTAGCTATTCCCAGTGGTGATTATAAGTAGGGTCTCATTCCATTAGAACTCTTTTATTAACAATTATATGGAGTCATATTCAATTTTTTTTCTTTCCTCCTCAAGTTCTGTTATACTAATTCCTTATGATGGGGGGGGGGGGGGTGTCCTAGGAGTGATGAAGCAAGAATGCTACTTGGCATACTGTAACTAAGGCATTACGGTTGTCCTGGCTGCACAGGTTAAACAAACAAGCACCTATACTGTATCAAGGCAGGAGTGATGCTAGAAATGAATGATCATTTTAGGGGCAAAAACAAAGGCATTATTTCATACTATACAGAAGAAAGAAATGGTAAATTATTTATTTTACTAAGAAGACTACATAGGCAGGATAAAGTGATTAATGATACAGTGTCACATAATGAGACCTTCAAGTTGGATAGAACTCAGCATTCTACTAAGGAACAATTGATGAATACACTACTAATCCTATTTATAATGCAGTAGATTATGCCTTCCAAACATCTAGTTGTTGGTACTTCCATGCAAGAAAAAAAAATCCATCCACAGGTTACAGCAGGAATATGGAATGTAATAAGCATGAAAATGTGAAAGTTTATCATGATGGAAGATTAAATGAATCAATGACATATTGATATTTTAAATATGGACTGAAATTGTACACTTTCAGTAGAAAGATTATACTGTTTATTATTCAGAATACACAAACACACACAAAGAAGGAACATTACATTCATAATCAGGAAGATAATAACATAAACAATATTTGGATGTAATTCAGTCAATGACCACACTTTTTTAATTTATCAAATTTATATATTGCCCATTTTACATCATAAAATTCATATAAAAGCAGACAAAATTTAAAAGGCTGAGAGGCACCCTCAAACCACCAACCATACCACTCTGGATCTCCATGCTAACTGACTTTAGCCAAGTTTAGATTTAGATTTAGATTTGATTTGATTTATATACCGCCCCCACTCCCTAGGGACTCGGGGCGGTGTACAGCCAATAAAAAACATAGATACAATAACAATTTAAAAACTTATTAAAATAATTAAATAAAGGCTGTCCAATTAACATTATCATTATAGTTAAAATTCAGTTAAAATCAGTTTAAAAACAATTAAAATATAAACAGTTAAAATTTAATTTAAATTAAATCGGTTTAAAATAAATTAAGTCTAAATTTAAAACCCCAGGTATCCAGGTAAGTTTTAAGGGTCTTAGCCAAAAAAGTGGTGGTCTACCTCACATCAAGTGGAAAGAATGCAATAGCACTTAGACTTATATACCACTTCACAATGCTTTACAGCCACTCTCTAAGTGGTTCAAAGAGTCAGCATATTGCCTCCAACAATCTGGGTTCTCATTTTACTGACCTCAGAAGGATAGAAGGCTGAGTCAATCTTGAATCGGTGAGAATCGAACTGCCAAACTGCTGGCAGCTGGCAGTCTGCAGAAGTAACCTGCAGTACTGCATTCTAACCACTTTGCCACCAAGATGGGGGCAATGGTAGAAAAGGCTCTCTTCCTTGACTGACACTGAAATTTTTAGATAACAATATCTATAACATGGCCTTCCCGCCTATTGGATGGGATGAGTTGATATATTTGGGACAAAAAAGTTCCTCAAGTAACATGGCCCCATGCCATGAAGCTCTTTAAAGGTATTAACCAACACCTAGAATCAAATGTGGAATCAAACAAGCAACCTGTGCAGTTCACACAGCAGAGATCTTACATGCATACATAGTATCAACTAGACTTCATGGACATTTTTTTAATATGATAGTTATCCAAGTTTATGGAGGCACGATGGCTCAGTGCTTAAAGACACTGAGGTCAACTGTAAAGCTGACAACCTGGGTTCAAGACCGAACACTGTGCAACAGGGTGAGTACCCATTCTCGCCCCAGCCCCTGCCCACCTAGCAGTTCGAAAGCATGCAAATGTGAGTAGATAAATAGATAACACTTTGGTAGAAAGATAACAGCATTTCATGTGCCTTGGCATTTAGTCATGCTAGCCACATGACCACGAAAATGTCTTTGGATAACACTGGCTCCCTTAACTAAGAAATCGTGATGTGCACCACTCCCTAGAGCTGGATTCAGATGGACAGGGGAAACCTTTACCTTTATCCAACTTTATGCTTCAACCATAAATGCAGAAAAAGAGGAGGCTGATTAATATGTTGCTTATGGCTGGAGACAGGAATATCAAAGCTGGAAACAGTAAGGAAGAAAACAGTTGGACTATACAGGTGAAACTCAGAAAATTAGAATATTGTACAAAAGTTCACTTATTTCAGTAAATGCAACTTAAAAGATGAAACTAATATATGAGATGGACTCATTACATGCAAAGCAAGATAGTTCAAACCATGATTTGTCATAATTGAGATGATTATGGTGTACAGCTCATGAAAACACCAAATCCACAATCTCAGAAAATTAAAATATTGTGAAAAGGTTCAATATTCTAGGCTCAAAGTGTCAGCTAATTAAGCCATAACACCT
>JAEANM010005596.1:0-19445 GCA_017656035.1 Myanophis thanlyinensis
TATCTATCTATCTATCTATCTATCTATCTATCTACATCTTCCTTTTTTTTCAGAAGCAGTGGGGCTTCTGTCTGCCACCCGATTGGCTGGTGGTGAATGGTCCCGTGCGGCCAAAAACCCGGGATGAACAGTGGTTCGGTGAATGGGTTGCGCCGAAGGGTGTGGGACGGAGGGACCGAGGCCCATTGGCTGGGGCAAATGGATGAAGGTGGGCCAGCTGAGGAGAAAAGCTAGTGTTTAATGGGCAGAAGCAGCACCCTGGAGGAGAAGGAGGTACGGCCAATGGCAGGAGTCTGAAAATCCCATTTTGGGACTAGCATTCCTGATGCTTCGACAGACCATCCCATTGCCTCTGAAGTTCAAGGAATCTCTGTCCCTTGAGCTTCAAAAATGAAGCTGGATGTCTACCTAGCGGGGATGCAGTAAACCAACAGGACTGGCTGGCTGAGGAATTCTGGGAACTGAAGTCCATAAGTCTAAAAGTTGCTAGGTTTGGAGACACACACACACACACACACACCCGCAGTAAGTAATGAATTTCCAGCTTGGGGTGGTAAGGATTCGTTGTTGCTTGAGATCTCTTCCAGCATTTTGATTTCAACAGCTGATTTGCAGTTCTTGCCCAAGCCAATTTGTTGCCTGAACTAAAGAACACGCAAACAGCAAAATAGGCTTTCATGTATTTCAGTACATGTAATCCTCGACTTACAACAGTTCATTTAATGAACATACTTGACACTCGTAGGCCACTCTGGCATATATTACAGATTGCCTGTCATATACAACTTGTCCCTTGTCTTCAGTTCTCCTTTATCTTCTTCCTGGGACACTCAATTGATTCTCAACCTTGCCATGTTATGGTTCTTTTAGTGATCCCTTCATACTCCAGGATCACGTTTTGTCTTTATAACTTTGTTGTGTTTTAAACAATGCAATACATCTTGCTGTTGTAGCAGAAAAATGCCGCATCCATGTTAAAATAAGCTAAGGGCTGAATGGACTCAAGAATGTTCAGTCAAACTGAACCGAAGGAGGACCATTCCTAACTCCTTGGTGATAGTTCATCAGTTTAGCTATTTGGCCCATCAGGAATGCAACAGTTGGAGGAGGATGTGGAGTCTGATGCAGTCTGACTTTGTAGACATCCTATTGTTTGCATTGACAAGCCTGTGTTTTGTGTTTTGTCTGGGGAGTTCCAAGGAAAGCTGAGCTCACCCTGACTCAAGCTCACCCTTTCAGTAGTGATGCCCTTGCAAGGATCAAGTGGTTGTAGCAGACTCAGCAGCATGTACAGTGTATGCATGATTTATTTCACTGGGTCTTTGCAGATTTAAAAATTGTGTTTGCCTTCCTGGCTCACCATTTTTCCAGTCTAAAGATCATAGGTTTTATTTGATTATATTTTGGTACTCTGTTAAAGTCGACTGGGTCACCTTGCACTCCACATCATCTGCTTATTTCTTTTAACATGTTCATTTTGCTCCCCTGTGAAAAGTTAATGCTATCTTTTACCTTTCATTGACTGGATGTCAAAGAATGTAACATTAATAGACGCCAGGCACCTCTAATATAGTTTCATGAATGATCTTTATAAAAACATACTCACAGTCCCCAAAGTACGTAAAAATCCACAAGGTGGTGGCAATCTGGGCAGATAATTCTTCTTTTGTGCAAACAATATTAGCTTCGTGAAATGTAAATATCATCTGGACTGGGCCATCAATTACTTACTTCCCCTCCCGTCACACCCACATATGTATCCGTAAATAAAAGAACTTGAGGCCACATTCTGAAATGTAGTGATTTTGGTATTTGTTTCATTGACATACTAGTTTCTTTTCATGCTTGGAGTTTCTCTATTCATAATAGATTTCCAGCTTATTTTATTAAAGAGAACTTTTCTTGAGTATGCACAGGAGCATGGGTGTATAGTCAGTGAACACAAATTAATTCAACTGAACCTGAGCACCCAGACCTTTCAGGATTGTACCCACTGAAATCCAATTGATTGATAAATGGCATTTATTACTATAAGGAATTGGTCTAATATACAGAGTTTTTCCTTCTATTGTTTATTTGACTGGTTTATAGTTATGGCCTTCCAACTCTTAAAGTGACTCTGGGTGTCTTACAGTTAGTTAGAACCATAAAAACAAAGCAGCTAAAGCAACATCCCATAAACACCAGAACGGGAAAAAAAAAAGAAATAACCAAGGCCACTCATTGCATATTCCATTCATGAGCTTTCAGTCTGGCTAGGTTCATCCCATGCTTTGGTTCAATGCCTCGAGGAAGAACCAGGCTGGCAGGTTCAGGGCCATCTAAACCTTGGATTGAATGCAATTTTATACAGCAGAATCTGTAACAGAGAAGGCAAGTTTCCTGGGTCCCATTAGGTGTCATTGTTTCATGGAAGGGATCCAAAAAATGTGTCCATTCTGCTAGTACTGATGAAATAAGTAGGTACCTGGTGTCAGGCAGTCTAGCAAAGAACCCAGCTATGTGCCATGAAAGGCTTTATAGATGATAACCAGCACTTTGAATTGCATCTGGAAGCTTAAAAGGATTCAGTATACATCACAAAGTAGTACTGCTACATGGCTGTACTAATGTGCACCCATAACTATTTGCAACACTGCATTCTGAACCTTGTATAGCTTTGGATGGTCTTTAAGGCCGGTCCTCTGATGCATCAGTCTCCAAGACTGCAGACTTTGCAGACCAGCACAAGAGGGTTGGGAGAGGAAATTGCTGCATGTGAGAGGCAGGCACATGCTTGCGTGCGCAGCTCCATTTGCACAAGTGGCAGACATTTGTTCTCAACATGTGAAGCTCTATATGTGTGAGTGGCAGCCTGCTGTTTGGACAAATGGAGCTTTGCACATGAGCGTGAGTGCCAACCACTTGCGCAAATGGAGTTACGCACATGTGCTCACCCATCACTTGCGTGGCCCAGTTCTGAACAGGCTGTGGCCCAGTATCGGAAGTACCAGAGCAAGAATAGAAGCCTGGGCTAAATCTCTCATATCAATGAGAACTGATCCTGCTGGAGGAGGAAAAGCATTGCAGCACTGTACAACTTAAATCTTGTAGCCAGTCCAGAAGAATGACATGTTTGGGGGTATTAACAGCCACTGGGAGAAATGAGACCATGATAGGTGTACTAACTCCATTCTAGTCCTGCCAGTGGCAATCTATGAGTGCAGTCAATGTTGTTTCTCTACCCTATCACCTGAAACATTTTTCAGCTTAATATATTTTTAAAGAAGTTTTACGACTAGTAGTCCTTGTCTTACAACCATTCATTTGGCGACCGTTTGAAGTTACAATGGCACTGAAAAAAGTGACTTATATAACCGTTCCTCACACTTATGACCATTGCAGTATCCCCACGAACACATGATCAAAATCTGATTGCTTGGCAGACATTACGCATTTACGACATTTGCAGGATCCCAGGGTCATGGGATCACCATTTGTGACCTTCGCAGCCAGCTTCCAACAAGCAAAGTCAATGTTAAGGCTGGATTCGTTTTACAATCGCAAGATTCATTTAATAGCTACAATGATTTATTTAACAACCATGGCAGAAAAAGTTGCAAAACCAAGCAACAACTCACTTAACCACCTTGCTTAGAAATAGAAATCCTATTATCAATTGTGATCATAAGTCAAGAACTACCTGTACTCTGTAGATATAATATTAAATGATTCCATGAACTCCCCTGTACAGGTAGTAGGACTTAGACTAGGGGACATCAACACAACCTCTCCATATCAGAGTGGTGAACTTGTGACAGACATAAAGTCATCTCCTCATTAAAAAATAAATACCAGTCTCCATAGCGCAAAATGTTCATTTCTTTAAAATAAATGTGAATTTAGATATTTGCCTAATTTAAACAGTAGCTATCCATAATACTTACCATCCATTTTATTTACTTAGTAAATGAAACTGTCAGCATTAGAAGCCATATTGCCTGCAGAGGCTTCTATGCTGCCATTGTTGGAGTCTGGGAAGTTGGGAGGGGTAATCTCTTAGAGAATAGTTGGTAATCTAAATAAAATTCTTTGAGGATATCAAGGCTAGGTCAACTGACACCTGCGAGGGGTGGACCAAAGAAGTGGTTTCTTTTCCAACCTTGCTGGATTGGGCAACATGATGGTGTAATGGGTGAAGGGGGTGGATTGTAGAATTTACTTGGGTGATGGGAAAATCTGGGAGTTCAGATTCGGATTTTCCCAGATGTGCCAGTATGACTTCTTCAATAAAATTCTTACTTGGATGGACTATGTCTCTGAGTGCTGAATGGAAATGAGGAGTTTAACTGGAACGCTGACAGAAATATTAGCTCATTCCACATATCAGTCCTCATTAGGTTTTGTATAATTGAGCCTAGTGACTCTCTATGGATATTTTGTTGCTGTTGGTACAAAATGCAAAATTATTGGGTTGATTGTACCCTGCCCTGTTCAAGTTACCAACCCAGCCACTCGTCCATTTGTCCCATTATCATTTTTGGCAATCAGATAAAGCTTATGACACTTGTGGCATCATTGTGTTGGCATTTCCTGAAAAGCCTGGGTAAGACTTCATCTCCCTTTTTACATAATGCAGTTTTGAGAAGCTGGAAGAAAGTTAATTGCTTGCAGGATCATTGACAGTCTCTCTGTCTGACTATTGAGCTACTGGAATACTGTCAGCCTTATGATGGCAAGCTCGTCTAAAAGTGAATTAGTTTAACTGAATCCTTAATTTCTTTATAAGCTAATGTCTGAAACAGAAGGACATTTAGCCAATTTTTTGACAGCTGGCCTTTTCTGGCATAAATTCATGCTGTTCTGCCACCTGGGCTGTGCACAACCAAGACAGTGTAGTTTATATCTTGTTCTAGGTATCTGATTCAGTGACGTTTATATTCTAATGAGTCCTTTCTTACCATTGATTCCAATAGCTTAGTGAAAAATTGACCCTGTGCTACAGTCCATACATGGAATAAGTAGCAGTGCCTGGATGACACTAGATCCATAAATTCTTGCTCCTTTACATAATTTTATATATAATGAACCACTAAATGAAATATTGTTTAGCTTATCAGCGGACTAATCCATTTTATTCTAAGTCTCTTAACTATTCAGAAAATGGGTGCTGAGCCAGAAACAAATGGGAAGATGAAACAGGCTGCCAGAATCTGATTAAGAAATGGGTGAGATTTGCCTTCTCTCATTGTTTATACCTGTGGGATTCCTCTGCCTTTGCTTGCAGAGAGCAAGTGTACAATCATAACAAGACTTAGCTAGTCAGTTGCAACACAAACTGATACGTCCTACCTCCAGGTGTAAGTTGAAAGTGGGGAGAAGCACTTTGACTTTCTGAGATCAGGGCATCATCAGATACAGGGCTAGCCTGATTAGCCCACTCCAAAGAATGGAGTCATTTGCAATAAGCTAAACTGCTCAACAGTAGGATACAACAGTAGGATGCAAACACCAGTGAAACGTGACTGACAAAAGAAGCAATCTAGGTGTGGATTCCTGCTTGCATCTCAGAATGCAAAGTGTCCCCCATGCAGTCCAAAATGAGAGCTTTCACTTGACCTTTGTGATCCTGATGCAATTGCCTAGGTAGTACAATGTTTTATCAACCTTGGAAACTTTAAGAGGTGTAGACTCTTAGACTCAGTGTCCTTGGAGTTGAAATCCAAGTGTCCAGGTTGCTAAGGTCGAGTAATGTTGGCCTAGAAAATAAGACTTTCTAACCAACAGCCATGACAGACAAACTTGCAAAAATTTCCTAGGATGGCATTTCTTTAAGTTATCTACATAGATAGTCCTCATTTTCTAAGCAATGTGGTCGTAAAACGAAATGTTACATGACCACATTGACTTACAATGCCAGTTCTGGTTGTAGCTATTAATCAAATCACCCACAGTTGTTAAACATACTGTCGTGTGACTGTGACTTGCAACTTCCAGTTTATCGGAAAGCTGGTTGTGAAGATCACATAGGGAAATCACATGACCTCAGGATGCTGTGACTATTGTAAATATGCACTGATTGCCAAGCACCCAAATTGAGATCATGCGATTGCAGGGATTCTACACAGCCACATGTTTTAAGGGTAAATCTCCTTTTTCAGTATGCTCATAACTTTGAACATTGGCTGAACAGGCAATTGATAAGCAAGGACTCCCTATATACTATTTTGCCAATGCTACATCCTGAGTTTGTATATCTAGAAATTTGGTTCAGCATAACATTGTGCCTAAAAGTGCCTCAAAATAAAATGGGTCACATAAAATTCAGAGAGTTATATGATTGCTTATCTTACATAAAGTAATCCTAGGTAGCTCACAATAATATTAATTAAAAGCACAATAAATAAAACAACAACCCCACAACAGTATTCACTTCCCATGTATAGCATTGCAACATCATATACTGTAGACTCCCAATGCTCTTACATTTGCTGTTATAAGAGTAGTAGTTTATTAATGAAATGATATGGTAAAATAATACCCTACCTAAATTTTCTTGGATTAATCATGTCATTTTGTTCATTCAGCCACATATATATTTCAGATAATATTAGTTGCTGATATACCAATATTTGTCTTTCTCTTTTTTTTAAAAGCTACAATCTACCAATGTGTAGATCACATATTTTGTAAAAGCCCAAGAAAGGTATAGGATTTTTTTTTCAAGTAGTAAAATGTAATACAAATAATATTAAAGAGAAATATGCTTAAACATTTTAATTTTCATTGAGTGACTTAACTGAAAACTTAAGGTACTGCATCTTTCTTGTAGGTGGATACAACAAAAACAGGGCAGTGTGCCACAGAACAGTGTTTTTAAACTTCACATCTTTAAGATGTGTGGACTTCAGTTCCCAGAATTCCCCAGTCTTCTGTTGAAATCCACATAGCTCAAAACTGTTGAGGTTGAGAAGCACTAACATAGGAATTAATACAGGTGGCACTCAGTTTGATGGCTTCAGAACGGACTTACAACATGTCCTCAAAGTTATGACCATCACACAACCCCCACAGTCAGGTGACCTGAATTTGGGCGTTTGGCAACCCGCTCACATTTAGGATGGTTGTGTTCTGTTCCAGGCCTTCAAACACACGAAGGCGTACCTGACTGTATGCCACAACTAATGCGGAAATAAGCAACCCCCTGGCTGAGAGCCCAGAATGCTATCTTAATTAAAACAAGGTGATAGCAATTCACAAATTTTCTGAAAGCCTTCCACAAGGCTAGCTAGTAAACTGTTGCTTCCTGCAAAATTCCCCTCCTGTCATCCCACCTATATGCTCTCTGGGAGGGGCCAATCATTAACCCCTTATTTTCTTCTCCGCTTCCGAAGCTGCTCTCTCCTCCTCGCAGCCCTACACATATGCACATCAGGGACAGCCTCTCTGTTCTTCACTGCTCCCTGATTCAGACGCCACCTGGTGGGCGACAGGCCTCTCTAATCCCTGCTGTGACTCCGAACATCCCCAGAGTCTTCCTCAGCATCCAGGGCAGTCCCATAGTGTTCGTCGCTGTCAGATTCCACCAACAGCTCAGCCGGTCGCTGTTGGGCCACCACAGGTTACCATGCCCACCTGATTGCCATTTGTGATCTTGCCAGCTGGCTTCTGACAAGCAAAGTCAATTGAGGGAGCTGGAGTCGGTTAATGACTATGGGATTAACTTCACAAGCAAATGATTTGCTTAACAATGGTGGTAAAAATAGTTGTAGATTCTGGTCCAATGATGATTTACTTAATGTCCGCATCACGTAGCGACTTCTAGCCTCAATTGTGGTCATATGTTGAGGACTACTTGTAATGTGTCCTGTTACTCTCTAAAGCACGAATGTCAAACTTGGATCATGTTACGTGATGTACATGATTTTTTTTTTGCGTTTGCGGAGATGGGGTGGCGTGGCCTGCGTGTGACGCATCTGGCCTGCAGGCCGCCAGTTTGACAGGCCTGCCCTAGAAGTTTGCCAGTGTTTTCCACTGAAATACTTCCTTTCTCTTTTACGAACAGCGAATTCACCCTGCAAAATAAGCTCCTCATCTTTAAATTGGAAATCTGCTAGTAATTGTTTATGTCATGCTGTGTTACCTGTTAAATGGTATCAAATATAAGAAATGTCAGATTTTAGAAGTGAGAGGTTTAGTTAAAATTGTTTCACAAAAGAATTTGGATTTTGTATTGTCCTTCTGCCATTTGCTATTGGATTTCTATACACCAAGAAAGCATTGCTTCTTTTTCTTGAGGATTAAGTATGCATTTTATTTTCTGTTCATGCTGTATTTCCACGCAGCTTTGCATTGCTTCCTTGCTTCCTTGTGGGTTAAGATTCTAGTAAAAGAATGGCCATTCTTATTTCAATACTTACTGATGGTCTTACCTCTCCCTATTTTATCCCTATCTTATTTTCAGTGGCACAATAGTAAACGTTATAGTATGTATATCAAAGAACATAGAGAAGAGTTCCATCCTATTCTATCTACAGATAGGTCCTCACTTATTACATTGGGGACTGGCTGTTACATTGCTAAATGATGTGACATATGATGGCACTGGCTTATGATCTTAGTTCTGGCTGCAATTGTTGCCAGGTATGAAGGTCATAAATAGCAATTATGTCATTGCAGGATGCTGTGGCAATTGCAACTTTTGATAATAGGATGTAAGTTTCATTGTTCAGTGATGTTGTATCTTGGAATGGTTGCTGAATGAGTGGTCAGTAAGCAAGAACTGCCTGAATCACTATAGTGCTTCATTGAAATAGTAGGTTAATAACTTTCATGGAAAAGATGCCTTCTGCAGAAAAAGAGCTAGTCACAATAAATAAAAACAAAGAGTTTTAAAAAGAATGCTAAGTTCTCTAAATGCAAGTTACACAGCTTGTCAGATTTGGCTTCATTTTAATAATTAAATTGTTTTCTGCAGTGCTTTTTTTTTAGGTTACTATCACATGCTGACATTACCCAGATTATTTTTCAGTATTTATTTAATATATTTGCTTTCCATCTGTGTAGTGAATGCTTAGATTACCATCGATACATATTGGACATAAATTACCAGAGTGATGCACTGTTTAACTTCTAATATTCAATTATTACAATGGAAAAATTAATAGCAAAGATGGTTGTTGTTTTTTTCTTGAACCATTAAAAACAAGTTAACTTGCATGCTTTCTGGAGGCTGTTCATCAAAGAAACAATTGGATTTGCTATTAAATCTTTATTAAAAAAACATAGTGCCAGTTCCATGGATAAAAGCAATATAATTGGAAATAAGAAACCAAAGGTGGTAAAAATAATCATCCTTAAACTCTTTGTCATGTATTTTGGCCAGCACAAATATTAAACAACTGTACTACAGCAAAAAGATATGAAAATCCATATGCATTTGTATAGCTTCAGCCAAAGCCAGTGTGAGCTCTGCAATTTTTGAATGAACTTGTCATTGTTATTTGCAAGCTGGAAATCAATTTTCTGTAAACTTGACCAGTGCTCTTATCCTTTCAGCAACTCTGGAAGAAATCTATCTCTTACAGAGCGGGTTATGGGGCAACGAAAGAGGTACATACTTATATCTCTCCCATTGCAATCACTGTCACTATTCTTAGGATTGTGGTTATTATGCAGAGCTTCTATGCATTTTCTCATGATATCATTCTTTTTTATATTTGCTCAGTTTCATGTAGTGTGAAAAGGTCTTTTGGGTAAATATGGCATGGATATTACAGGAGGGGAAAAGACAGTAGGAAGTCACTTCAGAAAAGAGAGGAATATTAGGTGGGGAGGGGCTGGGAAGGAAATCCTGCAAAGATACACCTAAGATGTGTACGGAACTGACCCATTTGGTCTAATAATAAATATCAGAGAAGAGTAAGGAATTGTGTAAATGTATACTTGCATGAGTGGGAGGAGAGCTGATATTTTTCCCTCTTAAGAATTTGGGGAATACCTCTTCTGCCCAAGAAGCAGGGCAGTGAGTTTGGGTTAGGTTTAGAGCTGATGGAACAATTAGAGTTGGAGTCACAGTGGGCATCTTAAGTTGTCATTAGCATATTAGCTTCTCCTTGGAAGAGATTATTATTTATAATAGTCATTTTACTAATCCCATAACCTACTCAGAACAATATTGTATAAACATTAAGTACTTGGGAAGAAAATATTGCCAGGAGGATAGTGTTGCTTTTAGATAGCAATATGTATTTTATGACATAAAAATCATCGAAGCTATGTTAATGCAATAGATAAAACCCCAAAAGGGCAGGGATATAATACTTTTATTAGGAGGTGGCTGACTGTCATTTATGAGCAAATTTACAAATTCATCTTTTTCTTGAACTATGTCTTCCAGTATTATTTTTTCCCCCCATACGTGAATTATTTTTGGTTGTGTTGTGTTGTGTTTTCCACTGCTGCTGGGATGCATGAAAAGCCCAATGGGGGTAATTAACATGGGGTGGGTGTTCTAATGCATGCAAGTTATCCTTTGCTAAAGCCAACAAGGGGAAACCCCTCATGAGCAGTGCCTACCAGACGATTGGCTTTGTTTGATTGTTTTTATATGTTGTTCTAAATTTGGACACTATTTTGGAGCACACATTTCCCAGTGAATAAATCGTCCCTACACTGCAGTTGGTGATTAATGCAATCTTCCTCGGAAGATCTTTCTTCCTACTTCAGATATTTAACTCCAGTTCCTTATCAGTTCAGCCAGCAGTTTCAACAAGTGTGCTTATTAGGAATAAAGCCAGCTACAATAAAGCACATCTGGAGGGTGCCAGTTGCACAAGCCTACCATCATGCTTGCACTAGCAGTGCAATAACTTGTCCGTGAATGCTTCGTGATGGAATAATGCATTGGTTTGGCTTCTGCTGTAAAAATACCTGGATGGTGGTTCTTTCCATTGTTGAATAGGAAGACTTAGGTATGCCCACAGCATTGAGTATTGTTAACCTTCTTTGCATCTGAATATTAATCATTTCACCTCCCAGTATAAGCTCTGCCATGTTTTGGGGATGTAAGGTAATCCTCGACTTACAACAGTCCATTTAGTGACCGTTTAAAGCTACAAAGACATTGAAAAAAAGTGACTTAGTGACTTAGGACTGTCTTTCAAACATATGACCACTGTAACATCCCCATGGTCACAGGAACAAAATCCCGATGTTTGGCAACTGGCTCATATTTAGGATAATTGCAGTGTCACGGGGTCATGAGATCACCGTTTGCGACCTTCTGACAAGCAAAATCAACGGGGAAACCAGATTCATTTAACAGACGGCTTACTATCTTAACAACTGCAGTGATTCACTTAACAGCTGTGTCAAGAAAGGTCATGAAATGGGGCAAAATTCACTTAACAGAGGTTCTACAGAAATTTTGGGCTCAGTTGTGGTCATATAAGTCGAAGGCTACCTGTATTGGTGGGATGATTGAAATGGATAAGTCACTACTTTATGAATAAGGAAGGATTTTGTGGATTTGTTCTTAGGAAAACAGAAAACAACGGGGTTTTCCTGTGTTCCTAATAACTTATTAAAGAAATGCCACGATAGCTGTGGTTTCATAGTATACCAGAAAACACACACTGGCTTAATGCAACCTGTGGATATGGACCCTACCAAGAACAGCTAAGTTTCTATTGCTTGATAAAGGTAACATAATAATTATTACATTTATGATGCTTAGTATCATAGTATCATGATCCTTTAGACTTTCTGTCTATGTAATGGCCCTCCTGGAGATAAGGGGCATGTGTTATGCTCTGAGCACCTCCCACACGACATTTCTGAAACAGAAAAAAAAATGCATCAGCACACTAAAATAAATTCCTAGAGAAGTGTGACCCTTGGGTAGGCTTACGCATTTTCCTGGATAAATGGGGATCCCCTTTCTCCTTTTGCATAAGACGGTAGGCAAGTAATGGGTCTGAAGTCTAGAAATTAAGTGCCAATCAAAACTTAATTTGGAATTGGACTCTGGTGATGGCACTGCGATATGAATTTGTCTGCATGAATTTATGATGAAATGTGTCTGCAGGGTCCATTCATTAGGTTATTTACAATCTCAGCAGCCATATTCAGTAGAAAAAATTAGCAGAAGGGCTGTTTAAGGCCATGCTTTCCCTGGTGGTAGAGATTGGAATGGCACTGGTGATTGTTCTTCACTTCCCAAATTAATTGCTCTCAGTGGGTGATACGGTCGATTCTAAAGCCATCCTGACTAGCATTATGTTAAACACTGTGTCTCGCCTGCAGTTTTAATATATTCTGACTAACATCTCTTGGATGTTAGTAAGCATTCCAGTTGAGGTCAAGGGGCTCCACAATCTGTTAAGTTAATGTTAAAACATTTGGTACATGATGAGTCTGAATTCTAGAATTGTAGCAACTACAGCATTATGCAAGAAAAAAGTTGGTAAAGTCTTAAAACTTGTAGCCTTCAGGTATTGTGAGTGATTTTAATAACCTTTCTCTTAAAATTGTAGCCAGTGAAAAGTTTTATTGAAGGCGAGGTGAGATAGCGAAACAAGCACATTTTTCCGAGGAAGTTTACTATCAAAAATGTTTTTGAAGGATGAGTTAAGATAGCCAATTTATTAAGTTTTACGTTTACTACAATAATATGCTAATATATAAAGAATTGAAATGTAATATTTTCAGATATTTTATTTTTAAGTTAATAAAAGGTCAGTTTTCTTACTAAGCTGTAATGGGGTAACAGTATATTGTCAGAATGTCATAACACATTGTTAATTATTTAATATGTCATTGTTTAATTTTTTTATTTTTTATTTTGCTAAAGAGAGGACATTCTTCTGCATTTTCAGCCTCAAGTGCCAAAACAACCCAGTGCTTGGAAGAATAGTACAAGTGGCCACTTGCCTGATGATGCAAAATATCACGGCTCAATCCCAAATTAAAAAAATAATTATTTCTTATGTGTCCTTTGAATATTATACATTTCTTTAAATCATTACATCAAGAGGATAGTGTTCTGGTCTTAGATTTGGAATGAGAAAATACATTTTTACCAAATAAAATTGATCTCTTTAATCCTTAAATCAATACAAGGACATGCTCTGGCAGGCTAGGTATTTTTTTTTAAATGAATATGTGACCCAAACAATCCAGATGCTGTTTCAAGAAAATCAAAAGCCAATGAACTATATTAATTCAGGAAACAACATTGCACTTTTCATTATTTTGTGTATTCTGATCTTGATTAAGAACAGAAGAGATTATACAGTATATCCAGTCTGACCTGTAGCATTAACCCTAACTAGTGGGAATTATAATGACAAATAGAAGTCATGGGGTAGCCACAGTTAGGTTTTAAGAAATCTTAGGTTTAAAAAAGTCAAGCTGGCTACAACTCTGTGATCAAAACTCCATACTTTTTAAAGTTTGTTGTACACGTATAAAAAGGGGGGTAGGACTTCACTTGCATGTTGGATCTTCTACCTTGCCTTTTTTTTTTTTACTCCCTTGTGACTCTTCTGACATAAATATATAACTTTGAGTAGATAAAAAGAGACAACAGATCAGGGAAACTTGGCAAAACGACACAATGACCCAAACCACACAATGAAATGACACAACAGAGCATATAGTTCTAAATTTTTTCTTTGCTTTTTAAAAAAAAAAACAATGCTTTAGTAGAAACAGCTAAAGACAAACATATAAACTATCCTTATTGCCAAAAAACTGAAAGATCAGATGTTCATGACAATATAAGCACATTCTTAACCCATTTTTTTTCTGTTAGTGTCGGTAGAAAGTATTTTCCCCCAAAGACAAAATGAGGGAGAGAGGCTAATTAACTGAGTGCAAAGTAGAGGAAAGAGTGCTGAGCACTACACAAAAACCCTATTCTGCACCCACGGTTGTCTGCCCAGCCAAAGACAACAAAGAGTTCCGAACTGTACAATGGACCAAGTTTCTAGATGTAGGAAGGAGGGAGGGAGCATCCTGATGCATCAAATTGCTTTTCTCACTCCCAACAGTATCAAGGAAGACAAAAAACAGAGAGAAGGGAAAAGAAAGGTGAATGACTGGTTATTTTGCACACAATCCTCCTCCAGTCTGTTTCTGACACCAAGCTGTGGAGTAGATGCCTTCCAGCTGATCAGAGAAACAAATAATAAAGATGTGCAGATGCTTTTTTTATTGTTGTTGCCATTCTCATTGAGTGTATTAGGATACTTTGGGCACTGAACTGAAAATAAGGGAACTATATATTATCTTAATGCACAGTCTTAATAGTGAACACAGGCAGAGGCAGCAGGATGTGGTAATTTTACAAAGGGAAAGAAAAGAAGAGCCCCCAAATAAACTGCTTCCCCTCAAAGCATCACAGCTGTTCTTTTCAACTATTTGAAACCACATTCCATTTATTGAGAAATAATCCCAGCATGATTAGCCAAATCTCAGATCATGACAGGTTATTTGGAAAGATTTTCATTTCAGTGGGTTCATGTCCCATTCCAGTTTTGGATGTCCCTCAAAGTTCAGCCCCCAACCCATTTCTGTTTGCTCATGAAAGACCTCATCAGATCAGATTAACAGAGTTGGAAGGCTTGTAGGTCATCTAGTCCAACCTCCCCCCCCCCACCCCGCCCAAGCAGGAGATCCTACACCATTTCTGACAAATGGCCGTCCATTATCTTCTTGAAAACTTCCAGTGGTGAAGCTCCCACAACTTCTGAAGGCAAGCTGTTCCATAGGCAGATCGTTCTCACTGTCAGAAAATTTCTCTTTATTTCTAGGTTGACTCTTTCCTTGATCAGTTTCCATCCATTATTCCTTGTCTGGCCTTTAGGTACCTTTGAAAATGGCTTGACCACTTCCTCTATCTGGAAGCCCCTCAAATATTAGAACACCCCTGGTCCTTCTCTTCACACTAGACTAGCCATGCCCAGTTCCTGTAACTGTTCTTCATATGTTTTAGTCTCCAGGCCCCTAATCATCCTGGTTGCTCTTCTCTGCACTTTTTCCAGAGTCTCAACATCTTTTTTATAGTGTGGTGATCAAAACGGCATACAGTATTCTAGATGTAGTCTTACTAAGGCTTTATAGAGTGGTATTAGTCCCTCACTTGATCGTATCCCTCTGTTAATGCAATTTAGGATTGCACTGGCTTTTTTGGCTGCTACTGCACACTGCTGACTCCTATTTAACTAGTTGTCCACTAAGACTCCCAAGATCTCTCACAGTTACTGCTATTAAGCCTGATTTCACCCAGTCTATATATGTCCTTTTGGTTTTTCTTGCCTAAATGTAAGATTTTACTTTACATTGAATTTCATTTTGTTAGATAGGGCCCAATGTTCAAGTCTGTCAAGATCCATCTGGATCTTGAACCTATCTTCTAGCTATTCAGCTGTCACCTTAGTATCATCTGCGAATTTGGTAAATTCCCCTTCTATTCCCTTATCCAAGTAGTTTAAGAAGATATTGAAGAGTACTGGGCCTAAGACAGAACCTTGTGGTACCCCACTACTTACATCCCTCCATTTATATGTAGACCCATTAAGGACTACTGGTTGTGTACGGTTTATCAGCCAGTTACAAATCCATCTGGTGGTGATGCTATTTATCCCACTTTTTTCTAGTTTACCAAGAAGTAGGTTGCGGTCTACTTTGTCAAATGCCTTGCTGAAGACTAAGTATATTATGTCCACAGTATTTCACTGGTCTACTAATTTAGTCACAATGTTGAAGAATGAAATAAGATTGGTTTGGCATGATCTGTGTTTAACAAACCCATGCTGACTTCTAGTTACTACTTTATTCGTTTCTAAATGTTGGCAGATCTGGTTTATTATTATCTTTTCCAGTATCTTCCTGTGTATTGATGTTAGGCTGATTGGTCTGTAGTTTCCCATGTCTATTCCCCCCCCCCTTTTTTTTTTAAATGGGAATCATATCAGCTCTTTTCCAGTCCTCTGGTAGTTCCCCGGTACTCCAGGATTTTTGGAAGACATGGTACAGTGGTTCTGAGTTGACATCTGCTAGTTCCTTCAGAACTCTGGGGTGTAATCTGTCAGGTCTCGGTGATTTGTATTCATCAAGATTTCTCTTACCATTTTTTTGGCTTATTTTAACTTTTATTTCTAGTCTGTCTTTTACATTTATGTTTTTGGTAGGTTGGGCTATAGTATCTTTTTGGTGAAGACTGATGCAAAGATTAAGTTAAGCAGCTCTACTTTCTGTCTTTTGCCTGTTACTTCTTTTGGTTTTCTCTCTTTAGTGGACCAACTGTTTCCTTGATTTTTTTATTGTTATTTATATGTTGGAAGAAACTTTTTTATTATCTTTGACTTTTGTTGTAAGTCTTTGTTCATTCTGAGCCTTTGCTTTCCTGACTTCATCTCTGCAGATTCTGGCTATCTGCTGATATTCCACCTTAGTTGTGTGTCCCTCTTTCCATTTTTTGTACTTGTCCTTTTTGTCTTTCAATTTATCAGAGAAATCTTTGTGCAGCCATTCTGGTTTCTTTTTGGATTTCTTGTTTTTCTTTCTTAGTGATATTGTGCTGGTCTGGGCTTTTATGATCATGTTTTTTAGAGTTTCTCAAGATTCTTGAGTTGTTTTCCTCTTTAGGATTTTCATCCAAGGAGTCTTTCCCAAGTTCTCTCTGAGTTTGTTAAAGTCAGCTCTTTTAAAATCTTGGGACTCTGGTATCACTAAGTTCTATTGCTTGTGTTTGTGTTATGTTGAATTCTAGTATGACATGGTCACTCTCACCCAAGGTTCCTGCAATTTCAACTCCCTGTATCTCTTATTCTGTATTTGTAAGAGTTAAGTCCAGAATGGTTGTCCCTCTAGTTTCCTCCTCTACCTTTTGGACAACAAAGTTGTCAGCTAGGTTGGTTAGGAACTTATTTGATTTTTCACTTGGTGCAGAATTAGTCTTCCAGTTGATGTCAGGTTAATTGAAGTCCCCCATTACTTGTATTGTAGTGTGTTTCCTACATATATTTGTTAGTTGGTTAGCAAAAGGGACATCTATTTTTTCTACTTGATTATAGTATACACCTATGGCCATGTCATTCTTTTTTTCTGTTATATTGACCCATATGCATTCTAGGAGGTTTTCGTCTTTGGTTTCATGCATTTCTATATCAGTATAGTGGCCCTTTAAAAAAACATGGCCTCTGTATCAGAAGCAAAAAGTAAACAACCAAAAGAAAGTTGTACATTAAAATAAAATTGTCAAAATGGAGAGGGTGCCATTAGATTTGGCTATCAATAAGTTTTGCCCCAAATTGTAGCAAATGTTCAAATATTCTTTCAGGAGCCTTTCATAGCTTCTTTCAGCACATCTTTATAGGTTCTTATTTTGAAAAAGCTGAGCATTTTTAAACTGTATTCTTCTCACATTCCGTCTGATCTCGTCTTGTGAGGAATTGGATGACTGTTAGCTAATTGATTTGAAAACACAAAAAAACTAGATACTGAATAAATACATTCTTAACATCCTAGATTACATTTAAAAAAGAGGCATGGTAATTTCTTACAGCCTTTCCATTTATTCACAGTCTATCAAATCATCTGAATGAATGTTGCAAGGAAGTTTCCCACTGTAAGATTATTTGCTGCAGCAAATTTAAGCATATTTTTCACTTAAGCTACTGGTACTTTAAAAAAAAATCCAATTATAAGGAGCATGACTCAAATCTTGCTGAGTCCACTTCTCTAGAATCTGATATAAGTTTTCCCTTCTTTTCCCATGGAGAAATTCAGGTAATCCTCTACTTATGACCACAATTGAGCTCAACATTTCTGTTGCTAAGCAAGACATTTGTTGTGAATTTTGCCTCATTTGATGACCTTTCTTGCCACAGTTGTTAAGTGAATCACTGCAGACATTAAGTTAGTATCACAGTTGTTAAGTGAATCTGGCTTCCCCATTGACTTCAGAAGGTCACAAAAGGTGATCACATGATCCCCGGGACACTGCAACCGTCGTAACTATGAACTAGTTGCCAAGCATCTTGAATTTTGATCATGTGACCATTAGGATGCTACTTTAGTCGTAAGTGTGAAAAACAATAATGCCCATTTTTTTTCAGTGCTGTTGTAATTTTGAACGGTCACTAAATGGACTTGTAAGTTAAGGACTACCTGTAGAGCTTACATTTTTCCATATTTGAACATTGAGCCAAAGAGCAAATGGACCATGTCGAGAATTCTAGGCAATGCTGCTGAATCTCACTGGATAGCTGTGCCTAACCCTGTTGAACAAAGTTGCATTTAAATTCAAATTCAAATTTTATTGGTCACATACACAGTCATACATGGTACGATATGCAGTGAAATGCTTACGCAACCACAAGTAAGTTAGGCAAATGGGAGGGTAGGGTAGGAATAAGTTGGAAAGTGGGAAGTGGGTTTAGCTGGTAAATATAATAATTTGTGATAGTAGAACAAGTCTGTGTTATGAATGAATACTACATTAACATACCACTGTTCTATTTTACAATGCCTGGATTTTGTTTCATGGCCTTTCTGTTTACGTAATTGCTGATTAACATGTTTATTCAGGGAGAGACTACTGTATTTAGTCTTTGTCAAAATACACATACATACATTCAAGCATAACAGCTCACCTATCTGGAGATCCTGTTTTAAAAAAAAATTGTGCATTCTATCCACCAGCACAGACTGTTTTTGAAAAGATCCTGTCAGTTTGCCCTTACTACAGCTATGAGAAATTACTCTACCTTAACATTTTATGTATAGGCAGTTTCGCTGTTTTGCTGATGATCAGCAACATTTTCTCTAACCTATGTGTGTAGGAACTGGAGAAGCGGGAATGCTGCAGATGAGCTGGCTCTACGAGGCCAAATGGATGAGGCAAACCATGAACTGTTGCTCTATGGGCAAAGAGCGCCAATAGACTGAAACGGTCGGCTAGCTACAAAGTCCAACTTCAGTCTGGGACTCCATTAACTTGAGAGTCTTTCTCTCAAATTAGGATGAGCCGTGTGTGTGTGTGTGTGTGTGTGTGCATGCACATTTCAGAAATATATAGAAAGGTGGCAGTATTAGAGCCCAGGAGTGAATTAAAATAAACTGTCATTTGCTTCCTGTTGCTTTTAACCTGAAACGCCATGGATTGAAGTTGTAACCATCTGCTAAGAAGGCGTTTACCTTTGAATTCAAGTATTTTTCAATGGTGATTTTCCACAAACCACTCTTCTGGTGATGCACAATTAATAACCTATGGCCCGGCCTTCTCTTTTACTAGTGTTATTGTTATTCCTTCTATACCAATGGAACAATGGAAGTCATTGTATAAAAGATCTTGGATTTCATTCATCAGCAGGATAACTCTCTAAAACAGGGGTGGGCAAACTTGGCCATTTTGTGACTTGTGGACTTCAACTCCCAGAATCCCTCAGCCAGCAAAA